>CM055912.1:6886690-7076690 GCA_029582155.1 Panopea generosa | reverse complement strand
AAAAGCACTAAACCCAGCATTTGAAACAACGTTCCGGTGCCGTATTTAGCGGTGTTCGTGACGTAGGTTACCATCATTGGTGTATAATAGTATTGCACTTTCTGTTGGCGTCAAATAGTGTTTCTTTGTTCTGACACCGTAAAACCACAATTATTGATTTATTCATCTTAAGAAAACAGTAAGACAGAACAGAAAAAGTGACTTAGTGTCATTTTATTTATCAGATAAAACTTAAAAATTGTTTCATTGAACTTCCTTTCAAGCCGTCTCTTAAACTGTAAAATGTCAAATTGGGTTTTCTTAAATGCTTTGTACTTTTATATGAATAACAGCGATCTCCAGTGGCGTAGAATAACTAGCTTCAATAAATCATTTATGAAATTGAGTTTCAATGACAAGTCTGCAAAATTTTCAAATACTTTTAGACTCGGCTATTAACGGTGGGTTTTATCGCAGATATAAGTCCTCAGGAATGAGAGAATTGGCACATTTTGTTGATTATTTAAATGTCGTCCGTGGTCGAGTGGACTGAAGCTCTAGTCTCAAGATCACTTAACTCTCACTGTTATAGTCGTAAGTTTGAATCCCGTTGGCTACAAACACTTTATGAACAGAACAGAACAGAACATATATTTTATTTGACTTATACATAGTACATGTACATCGTCATAACTATACATTTGTTAACAAATATATTTAGATCATGTCACGTGGAAACACACACACACACACACACACACACACACACACACACACACACACACACACACACACACACACACACACACACACACACACACACACACACACACACACACACACACACACACACACACAAATATATATATATATATACATATACTTTCATATAGCAGTGTTCGAATGCTGAAATTTAATGAGGATGACAACATTCAACTATGTGACAAGTCAACTGGGGAAAGACTGTGGTTCTACTCAGATCCATTCTGCGGTTTACCTCCACCATTAAAACAGGATATGCCATATACAACCTGAAATGTGTTGAATATGACGTTAAACCCCATAAAAAACAACATTAACACACAGTTATAACAATGGCGCTTAATCGCATTGTAGTAAGTAAGTCAGCATGAATGAGATATTTAATATGATTTATTGACTATCTTAAACAAGGGACTTCCGTTTTTTAGGAAATGCATTGCTTCTTTTGGTCGTAAGATATTGTACATTTTTATGCAAATGACATTAACGATATGCTAATATATTGCTTAAAGATTTAACAAAATGCCTATATAAAGCTAAAAGATTTAATGAAATACTAATACATAGCTAAAAGGTTTAACAAAATACTAATATAAAGCTAAAAGATTTAACGAAATACTAATATATAGCTAAAAGGTTTAACAAAATACTAATATAAAGTTAGAAGATTTAACAAAATACTAATATAAAGCTTAAAGATTTAACGAAATACTAATATAAAGCTAGAAGATTTAACGAAATAATAATATAAAGCTAGAAGATTTAACGAAATAATAATATAAAGCTAAAAGATTTAACGAAATACTAATATAAAGCTAGAAGATTTAACGAAATAATAATATAAAGCTAAAAGATTTAACGAAATACTAATATAAAGCTAGAATATTTAACGAAATACTAATATAAAGCTAAAAGATTTGACGAAATACTTAAAGGTAAAGTAAACAACCAGAAAGCAAATAACAAATTAAAATCAAGCGGAGACACTCCCTAGTTTATTGTCTTTGTGATTTAAGTATCTTTGAAGCTTAAAATGGAATTGGCAGTTTAGGAGGTATTCAACGACAAATTATGTTAGTTGTGTGAGCGAAGCGTTGTGATTGATCGATCCGAAACGTTATAAACTTTGGCAATAAGTCATCTGTTAGTGAGACTACATCGTAATATAGTATACAATAAAGTTCAGTTATTGGTCCTTCAGGGACTTCTCGGCTGAACAGTTGTGTGACATCACGTACATCCGGCATGCAAATTGCGGTCTTACTGAGTTGTTTGGATTGCATAAAATAAAACATTCTGGTACATGCTGGGTGGTTTTCATCACACGTTCGCAAAAAAAAAAAATGTTCTTAACTTAACATTTTCAGAAAACGCCAAAATTTCGAAACAACCGACCGCGCTACAAGCATAAAATCCACAATCATTTGTCAATATATTTTGAAACATTTATCAAAACTTTGAGAACTTTGGTAAATATGTCAATATAGTGAATTTAATATAGTAAATTCAACTAATGAATTTTAATTAAAAAGCGAGCGTTCGTTGGATGGGACCCGGTTGTGTCAAATTGCTGTAGAAAAATGAGCTATAACTTAGTTTAATTCAAGATTTTTTTGCTCTCGTGGGTTCTGATTGATCGGATATATGTAGTCACTTTTTGGTTCCACCCCTATAGGACTATATCATTGAAGATAGCATTATCCCTTATCAATATGCGAGATTTAATGCTATTGAATTGTTGAGTCAGTGACACCGGACGATTCCTTTGCAGTGTTGGTAGGGCCAGGTCAGCTCAGATTGTAGCGTGTCTGACTATCAATTCAAGGATCGTGAGTTCGAATCCCCAACCGATCACATTCTCCACGATGGTTTATACATGTATACGACAAAGTGTTTCAGTGTCATTCGTCAGTATCTACTGAATCAAGTAAAAATGCACTTTTTTACCATAATGATTTACCCTGACATTAATTATCCAGTTTGGCATTATGGTTTTATAACTACATGTATATTTGTTTGGTGATGAGCCAATGAAAAATGCAAAGAGTAACACAAGTGTCATATTTCAGATATGAATAATTGAATTTAGCCAGTTTAAATACTTGTCCAAGTAACTAGGACTGTAGTAATACTACACAAGTTATGAGGAAATTTAATGAATACTACAAGTTTTGACAACACAAAGGCAGTAACTGGGGTAAATTAATTGTTAATTGAGATGATTGTGATGGAGTACCGGCTAACCTTTCAGGATCACAGGAAAGAGTGGTACGGTTAAGTGATCGTCTATTAATCCTCGATGGCATACAAATGGTGCTAAATATTCCACCAATCAATCATCTTCAGTATTAACCCTACTGACCGAATTCCAGAACAGATGAAACACATTATTTCATTTTTTTTTCTAAGAAATATCTATTCGTTTGGTTCGAAAGATATTGCACATTTTGTGTAAATGAGGTCACAAGGGAAATGATATTTCTGAAAGTATGAAACCAATCATCATATTAAAATAGATGAGACCTATTTTTTTGTCTTTGAGGATGTATGCAACGACGAATTATGATTATTGCGTGCAGGAAACAAGAATGATAACTATTTCCAATTTTACAGCATCAGTCAAGTCGAGAACTAACAGCAGCACCAGCAAAAAACAAAAACAACAACGACATAATCGATGATTCTTTATAACTATAATATAAACGCATACATGTAAAGCAACAGTATATGTCTGCAATACCGACAATAGCAATCTGTGACAAATGTGACTCAGTTTTAAAAAGGTAATTTGTTGCTAAAAAAAATCATGCAATTTTTGACCTGTGAGGAATGTGATTCCATGGTACATACAAAACCGACTTCGATCATAAATTTCCCAGGACCTGTGACATATATGCTCGAAATGTGTAACAAATGAGATCTTATTTTTCCCAGCTGTGAGGAATAGGATCCTGTTTTTCCCAGGTGGGAAGAATATGATCTGGGAAAAAAACTTCATGATGCAATCTACTTTAAAGTGAAGTTCGTTCATTCGGGTGGGTGTGTGGGGGGGGGGGGGGGGGGGGGGTCCATTCAATGAGTATGGCATTACGTGCATCCCCATGCGATCTTTGGCCTAATCATTGTGCACTATGCACGTGTCAACCCCTTCCAGAATGCTGGTAGATATTTTAAACTGGTACTATCCGTAGTTTTATGTTAGTGTCTCTCTTGTTTTGAAGAACGAACGGTAAATTGAATTAAATAACTAAACGAGAACAGAGAAAAAAACATCGTTATGATATATTTAAACGAAAAAACAACAATTTAGTTAATTTGATAAAACCCTACTATAATTATAAAAATAAAATATTTATTTACCTAGACTATACTTACTTCTTTCGATAGTAAGGTAGTGCGCTATTTATTACAGTCTGATCACATTGGAAATATATTTGAAGAAGTTCTGAAATCCATGAACAAATTGAAATACATCGTTCAAACTATTTAACTCTTTAGTTTATGTGATTTATGTTCCTCTTATTCAGCCGCTTTAAACGAAATAAATTAAAAATTCAAATAAATTTATATTTTGTTTTTGGTATGTCAAACATATAGTAAATTGTGAAGTAAATATGTTAAATAAGTTTATACACAGAGACCTAATATGTTGAAACTTTTATCTCTTCTTCAATCAACAAACAATAAAGAAATCATGAATTTTAGTAAATTCCTGTCAGAAGCATTATGTAAAAGACGTTCCATAATAAACAACCAGGGAGTGTTCATCCTCCTTTGATGTTATTATTTTTTTATAATTAAAAGAGAATATAATAAAAGTACCATCTTACTGGAAACATGTGATTGAGAGCTATGTATATGTTGATCATTTGTAGTTGTTAAAATGTGTGTATTGATTTGTCACGTATATGTATTAAATATGTGTTTTATATGATAAGAAACGATAATAATTTTAAATTAATAAAACATTCTGTAGCCAGTTGTTGCTATCATATTAAACCTTTTATGAGTTCAATGAGGATATACAATTTAAAAAAAATAAAAGCAATTACCAAATTAAAAGAAAGGATATACACCATTTAACTTTATATTTTATGTTCTTAGAAAACGGCTGTATCTTTAGATGAAACAGGCTTTTCTGGAGTTATGTAACGGAAAATAACATTTGTTGCGTGATGGAGGTATGGTTTATAGTAAATCGGAAACGTTGGACACTTTGACAGCTAAGTATCCGTTGTCAAAGTCAGTATTCATGAAAGGAATCTGATTGCTACTTCAGAGAATTAAGACAATATATGCATCCAGCATGCGATTAGCGGTCTAATTAGTGTACAGCATGCATTTATGAATCACTTTCCACATGCGGGTAAATGTGTTTAGTGCGTTATATTCGTAGTTTTTTTGTTAATTACGTAGTAGGGGCATGTACCATCGTCGGACACCCACATCAAAATTACACTAGCTCTGCGTCGTTTTATTTGAACAGAACAGAGCAAAATACAGCTAACATTAACGTCTTATCAAAACGGCGTTTGCATGAACGTTCCCTTATTGAAATCGTAAAAGAACCAATTATACTGTTGCATTGTGACTTTGTAGAAACGAGGCAAAGCTAGTGTAGTATTCCACGGGTGATAAATGGAGAGTACCGAAATGGATTACGCGTGGGTATCCGACGGTGTACTAGCTAGTCGATATTATACTTTCGTAGTATCTGCGGTTTTATTTAATCTGCTTTTTTAAAGAAAAGTTAATGAAATACTATAAACCTCTATAAAAAACAAGAAAATAAACAACCGTCTTTAAAGATTATTTAGAAAATCTTTTTCTGTAACAGAGTAGCACATTGTAATAGATTATCGAAAATGAAACGGCAAGAACTTTGCGAACATGGTACTAGAACGTCAAAATGCATGAGCGATAATATACATTTTGGGGACTTTTCTGGGGGCTGTGAAATACGATTAGCTTCACCAGTAAAATAATATTGACCGAAGCGGTCTGTCTGGTGCATAGCACATCATATTGCACAGTTTGTGCCTTTATTATTTTTTTTCGTATAAAAACGACAAAGTGTCACCAACGCAATGCCTAAAACATGATTACGGCAGTCATTGAAATTAGCATTTGATGATATGAAGCCTGTAACGAAAGATAGTTTGTGTGCGTGTGTATAATCGATCTGGAATGTAATAAACTTTGGCAACGTTAGCGAGGCACCATCATAATACAGTATACATTAAAACGACGTTATTGCTCATTCGGGGGCTAACCAGTCAAGGAATATGACAATATGTACATCCAACATGCGAACTACTATCTAAGCATTGTGCGGCATGTACGTGAGGAACTGTTCCAGCACGCTGGTAATAATTTTTTTGTGGTAATATCCATAGCTTTATCGCGGTGCTTGTTTTTTTATGATAAGAACTAAGGCACCAGTTTTATATTTTGTTTAAAAATATATTTATTTGATGAAATCGTTATGATACACATGTAGCACATAGGAAAACAAAATGACCAGCAGATATGACATTTAACAATAGCTTTTTGGCATTTGGTTTTTATATCCTATAAGTAAATAGAAGTTATTTTTGTTTAGCAATAGAAAGTTTTTTTAGTCCATCTTTAACGAGAAAATAGAAAAAAAAAGGTTTTCAATGAAATGAAATATTACAATTTCTAATCACATAAAACGTCCATGTTTATGCAATAAATTTCAGTGACAAATCAATGGAAAAGAACAAAATAATAAAAGATTAAAATCTACACAATTCTCAGTCGCTAAACTTGCATAATCTTTTAGCGTAAGAAAATGAATAATATTTAAATTAATGTCGATGTCAGCAAAAGAAACACCCCTCATAATATAACTATATTTGTCATAGCTGTAAAAATATTTTAGTAGCAAAAACTTTATTTTTATTTCTATTCGCGAATTCTGGTCCTCGCGAATTCAAGGATTTCGCTAAAATTGCAATCGCGTTAAGTGTTCGGATGTTTATCATATCCGAAATCATGCCAGTCTATATAAAAGGCACTTCAGAATAATAAAGTACATGCGAATTTAAAGTATTTTATAGTTTTAAAATATGTTTAACTTTCGCTTTTGGACGCTTGCCAATTGAAAATATCAGATGATTAGTTAAGCCATATCACGTAGTTTTCCACAATATCTATATTTAGGTTTGCAAAACCTCTACAGAACTTTTATAGTGACGTCATTAAAACTTTCAGTTGAAGCAACTGACCAATCAACGTGCTCAAATGCGACTTTCCCAACATTGCTATTCAACGGACCAAACTCTCCAGATTGCGTCCGTTCTACAGACTATTAATTCGCAATTGAGCTAAAAATAAACTTCAAACGTCTGTCTGATAGCAGTGTCTTAATAAGTGATCTGTCCGCTTTTCTGCTGCAGCATTTAATCCCCTCATGGTATATTGATCTATTCATTTAATAGTCACGGGTATTTATTTGTGATTACACTTTCCCGCCATGAGGCCCTTCTTTATAAAGTCGTATATTAATTATCTGCGATACAATCTCCACGTGCAATGTCAAACAAACGCAACATAGGCAATGTTGACGTATTGATTACTTGTTATTCTGCGATGCAAGACGCGGCGTACTGGGGGCGTTCAGTAGGTATTGTTATTCGCTTCATACGTTATGAACCGTGAATATGTAAATCGTAAAATTACACTGTCAAATATATTTATTAGTTGTATATCAGATGATATCAACAAACAAATCGTGCGAGTTCCAGAATTTTGATCACATGCAGCCGTATACACTAAGGTCAAGTAGAGTATGTGCATCGCAGATTTTTTATATATATATATGGTAATAGCAAGAAATTTAAACGTCTGTTCACTATTTCGAGCCCTAGAGAATATGGCCACTACTGACAGACGACGGTCTTTCGTCGCCAGCAGGATGTAATATTTCAGTGTCTGATGAGAAAACACAAAACAGACTATGAGTACATATTGCGGAAGTTGTTAAAAAGATAGTATGAACCAAATATCATCAAGCTATGTTTTAGTGTTAATATTTTAGTTCCAATATAACACTTCTTATTGAACGCCCCTCGTAAGCCAGTTGTTTGATGGACATTTACAATTACTTCTAAAACACTTTTAATTCAGTTGAAAGTAAATGATTCGACAAGGCGGCAGCTATTTGAGACAATTTTCTGGCTGTATCCAAAGGTAATTTGACAAATATTGATTCAATGTGCTTTTTTATAATTGATGAATTATTTTGCTAGTTTGAAACACATGTGGTTTAAGACAACTCTCGCTTCATAATGAGTTTAAAGGTTATCTACTATTGTTTCTTATGGTTTAGACACAGATGCAGCTGTGATTTGTTTGCTGGAAGTAATGCGATACTATCACACATTATGAGGCGATATTTCTAGATATTATAAGTTTTATAAAAATATGGTTCAAAAGACGGAGGCTAATGATAAAACGTCTAATTCTCATTTCGCATTCATTTACGTTTATTATTAAAATGTTTGTTTTGAACTGCGTATATGTATCCTTTGAAGACCGATAGGGCGTATTATCTGGGAGGTGTTATTTTTTTTATTTTGTAGGTTGTTTGAAATACACGTTATTTAATGCTTGCAAACATTTGTTTATTCAATTAGACAATCAATCACTCACATGCTTGGTGAACCGAATGGTCGCCTACTCTCAATGTCCCACGCTCTCAAGCACGCTCGACGCACGTACACAAGCATGGTATCATACACTCATGCGTCAAATCACTCACTCACTCATCGTATGGCTCACTCACTCACTCACTCACTCACTCACTCACTCACTCACTCACTCACTCACACACTCACTCACACACTCACTCACTCACTCACTCACTCACTCACTCACTCACTCACTCACTCACTCACTCACTCACTCACTCACTCACTCACTCACTCACTCACTCACTCACATGCCGCAGACACAAGGTATGATACCGCAGCCACTCACAATATATCGACATCAGGCCGGCCAGACCTAGAAGTATTCCCTAAATACTGTGCGCCAAGCGAGATAGCTTCTAGTACTATACATCAAGTCTTTGGTATGACTCAGCCGGGGAATGAAGTGACAACCTTCTGCATGCTCAATGGATGCTTTTCCACTAGACCAGGTTGTGATTATATTTTATATTGGGATTAGTTTATTCTAGTTATATAGCTCGAGTCAGGAAAATATGAACATCCGCTTCTGGGTAGAATCAGTTACGAGTGTTGTTTTTAAGAGGCATCTGGTAGAGCTTGGGATCGAACCCGCAAACTTTGGCGCAATCGTCCAAATACTCTATTTCAATCATATACCCATAAGGCTGACTCATTGTTACATTTTCTTACTCGCAAACAGACGCACGACCCGGTGTTGTTTGCGTAAGAGTTGTTTTCTATGGTGGGGGGATTTTTTTTTAATTAAATGTAGTCTTCTTTTTATCGAGATTAAAGCAGACCTGACAAAAATCCACGGTGGTCTAATGCATATGACTCCAGCTTTTCAGTTTTCAAGAGGAATTCACCATCAGTAAACTGTAATGAATTGAAATGAAAACCCCAACGGATTTTGTTTATGATTGTTTGGAGCTATTGGAACGTGCAACAAAAATTAATATTAACGGTGACGTGAAATAGTGATTATCCGGATCAGATTGTAGTCTAAGTGCGTGGTGGTAATTTGATTGTGTGTCTCTGTATTAAACGCATCATTACTCAGTTTATGAGTAATCCCTGTGGAATTACTGTGATTGCATAATTATAACTTGCAGCGGCAATTTTCCCGTATGAATACCTTTGCTTTATTTTAGCTTTGCAGTTTTGATCACCGCCAAAATGATCCTACGCGACAAGAACTACTTTCTTATTTCTCAAAATTAGGTTTATTTATTTTATATAATCAAGCAGTAATAAACCAAACAAATTAGATTATAGTAATATGAAAACTGTATTATGCCATTTTTTTTAAAATTAAAAATGTTGCAAAAATAGAAATCAAACGCTACAACAATATAACGTTAAGTTAGAGTCGTCCGTGGCCGAGTGGTCTACGGTGCAGTCTCAAGACCACTTACCTCTCACCGCTACGGTCATAAGTTCGAGTCGCATTCGCTCCAAACACTGTGAAAGTTTGCCAGTTACTTGTGGAAGGACGGGTGTTCTATTCAGAATCACTCTGAGCTCTTCCTCCAATAATAAAACTGGATATGCCACGTATAACCTGAAATGTGTTGAAAATGGCGTTAAACCCCATTAAAAAATAAATAAAAAAAGCATCAAGTTAGAAATTTATTAAAGTCAGGCTTTCAGTACTTCGATTACTTTGATCAATACTCGTCTTCGTCTCGTTGTACATGCAAACCAGTCATTGTACCAGTCACGTATGTATAAATGTGGCTACTATGTTTTACTGGTCAAAAAGACCAGGACAAACACCGTCCTTCAAAATGTAACTGACATAATATGTTCTCACATTAACGGACGATTCGATGCACTGTTGTAAAGAAGAATTACTGTTGAACCTTAAGCATAACAACAAACGAAAGAACGAATAAATGAACAAACAAACGTATTAAATAAGTATTTTCTAGTAATTTCTTGCTTACAGACTGCATCAATACAAAGACAAAATGATAGCGTAAAATACAAATTAGCAAAAAATTATAACATATACTTTAAATTAAACGCGTGTATGCATAATAATACAAAACACCATACAAAATGAACACAATGATGAGAGGCGAACAAATATTATCCGTTTTTAAGTCATCAAAACTCAAATAAAAATAAACGTTCCGTTGTTTAAACGCATGTAGCTAACTAGCAGCTGAAGAGTCTCCGGAAACTGTAAAGTGTTCTTACGGACTGAGGTCCGCATCGTGTATCAGATTACATGGTATTAACGGTTTGGGAAGTTTAAAAATATAAAGAAGCTATCATTAGTTTAAGGATTTATTTTTTCGTTGAACTTCTATTTGTGGTGACTCTTCCCGACTTAAGTACATTACCGTAGGCGTATATTTCGTATGGCCCGAACGGGAGTTTCTAAATGTGTGTTAGGGCCTTTTATATAGCATAACCGGAATTTAGTTTTATTAAAGAAGGACGACCTCGGAAATAATCATCTGAATAAAAGGGCATTTCTTCAGCACAAAGTTTTCTACTGGGCTTGAACCCACGACCTTAGCGGAGAGAGGGAAGAGGTCATTAAACCACAGGGATATTCAACACAATTCAAATTAAAAACATTGAAAAGCTAAAACTTATTTTTTTTAAACAATTATATTTAATAATTATATTTAATTAAATAAAAAATTAAATAGCTGTTGTTTAGCTTTAAAACAGCTTTAAGTCTCACCGGTAGTTGTCACGCTTAAATCGTGCACTGTTTCCGCAAGACAGACATCTAGATACAGTTTTTTGTCCGATGGGTATTTTTTGTACGCCATATACGTTACAGTGTAGGACTTTTTGAATAGAGACTAGCACGCACATAATTTGTATATAAACTTCACATGAATAAAATTAAATTCTAAATTATATCGACAAAACGTTGATATGCATCAAACAGAATGGACTTTAACGCCTTTTTCTACACTGTTCAGGTTATATATGACATATCCAGTTTTACTGGTTAGGGAAGACCTCAGACTGAGTCAAACTGCGTAGAACCACCATCCTTCCGAAAGTAACTGGCAAACTTTCTAACATAAAGTTTTTTGAGCGAGCGTAACCCGAACCTACGACCTTAGCGGTGAGAGGTAAGTGATCTTGAATCAGTGCCTTAAACAACTCGGCTACGGAGGTCACTCATCTGCTGGAAAGATTTGCATCTTGTTTGTTTTTACTCGCAATGGCCTCTGTGGTCTGAGTTATAAATAGATTCAGTGTATCATTTATTCAGTAGTGAGTACTCGTTATTTTTAACATTTTATTTGAAAACGTCAATACTATAATCATGCTTATCAGTCATATACTTTTAAATTAAATGACACTTTAATATGATTTTATATTGATATAAAATTTATTTCGACGTCATGATACACAATCCCGTCAAAAATGAGTTTTACCATTATATGTCATTATACACATAACATGCGATATAAAAAGAAATAATCTAAACAAAATTCGCAATCATTTAAGCGTACAGATTTTAATACAAATATTAATGTCACGTAGGACTGTGTGCAAGTAGTCAATAAAGCTGTTGTAATTCAAGTGTTTTTGGAACGAATTGTACATCTGTATATACAAAACGTTGATAAATATGCCCTCATTAAAGCTGTACTAACTCAAGTGGTTTCATTTTATACGAAATACATATCCTTATGCAAAACGGACTTACACGAGTGTGCGATCAGTAAGTCGTAATAATCAAGCGTAAGAGATCAAAATCATATTTTACACGAAATTTACAAATGTACAAAATTCAAAACTGACACAGAGGGTTTTGCGGCCAATAAACCCCAACACAGAGTGTGTATGTGATATAATTGGGTTACACACTATTGTGTAAAATATATGACATTAAATTATATAGTGTATAAGTGTTTTAAACAATTCGTTGTTGTGTAATAAAAAATGGAATATACATGTATGTGATACTTTCACGATTTCTGTTTTGGAACTATTACTTAGAAGACCAATAGAAGTGTTCTTTGTTTGAAACTTTGTATTTTATTTTACATCGATTGGGTAGAACTGTTACTAAGCATGTGAGGATAAAGTGTATTGTTCAAGGACACAACACATAACGGTGGCGGAGAACTAAACTCCCGACCACTGATCCTATGTCCGATGTTCTGCCGCCGGCCCATGCCAGTATATCACACAATGCTGTGTTTCTATGTTAAGAACTTCGAGTGGGTTTGAACGGAGTAAAACCTGTTTTATTGGTTAGCTTTAGTGTCGTGGTGACGAGAAACTGTTCAAAGAAGGTCTTGCTTCAATCTTTTTTTGTGTGTGTGTTGTTGTTTTTTTTTTTTATCTTTTTCACAATTCCAAAAACAATATAATCTGACAATGTGTGTGATAATAATTAAAAAGGACAGGACAAGATAATGAATCAGTGGATATTCTATTACAGGACGAGTTTGATACAGTTAAAACATAATGACCACGATCATAGTAACAAAAGAAAAAAAAAATAGCAGACATTGAATAAGAAAACTATAAATAAAAAGAGTGACGGAAGTAAAGGAGAGAATGAGAATATTAACATAGGTTGTTTTTGATTACAAATATATAAATATGAGTCCTACAGGGGGTCTCGCTTTGTGTTTCATCGATAACCGGACATACAATTAGATACAATGGCAAAGTATAATTTTTAAACATATTTGAATATGAGGTTTAAATAATTGTGTATGTACATGTACATAAGTTTTAATCTATTTAGCATTTACTTTTTTTTTTTTCAAATTCCAATGAATCTTATCCAGGCTCATATTCATTTAATATAATTTAATATACTCTCACCATGCTACTGATCTATGTTATTGGGCTAACCACTCTGGGGATGTTATTATCGATAATTGCTGTCACAGCTTTAAACGTCAATATTGCTGTATTCGCGCCGAGTAAAACTGCGCATAGATTCAGTCTAAGAAATATAACTCCTGCAATAAATTACGCGCTGGAGTCTGCAAGATTTAAAAGTTTGCTCCCTTTAGTGAACATAACGGTAACGTTCATTGATTCCAAATGCCCCGAAGAAGAGACTGCCGTTGAACTCGAAGCACTGAAGCTGATATGGAACGCTTCTTTTAAAACACATGCATTCCTCGGACCAATCGATGATCAAGGATTAAGTCACGTGGCGCGTGTTTCGTCTAAATTAAATATGTGCGTTATTTCACCGGGCGGACTGAATTTCAATTTCGGGGTGGACAAGACATTTGACGAAAAGTATAAGACGTTAGTTCGCATTGGCCCCAGCATGAACTCCCTTGTCAATTTAGTATTGTCTATTCTAATTAAACGTTTAGGTTATAACCGAATAAAAGTTCTTTCCGCGAAACACGACACAGAACTGGAAATTTGCCGGTATTTCGACCATGGTTTAGCCTATAGACTACACCAGTATAAAAACAAAGTTGACGCCAGTTTTGATTTCGACTTGTATCAGGTGCCCCGGAAGTTCAGCCCTGCGCATGTGTTGATGTCGGAAGTTAATACCAAGTACGCAGGTAATCGATTATTTTACACATGAGTTTTCAGTTTGGATTTAAACTTATTTATTTTACATCGATTGTGAAACACGATGAACGTGGTAAACATCATATGAATTAATAATAATTTTAAAAATGGAAAATTAATTTATTAACATAGTACTTACAGTGGAGCGTTTGGTCCAGTGGTAGAGCACCGAACCAAATATCAGGAGGGGCGGGACTTAGGGTCGATCTTGGGCCACGGATAGGTGTGGTGTCATTAAGCAAGACACTTAATTCGAATATGTTTAGTATCATTTGAGCGTAATATATCAGTTGTAAGTTGTAAGAACTTATTTCACACTCGAGTTAAGATAAATCAGTTTAAAACAAACAACACATTAATACATTTGCAAGGTGATTTGTTATCTCGCTTATAAACTCCTTCTAACTGTGTGCGCGCATTTGAATGGAATCAGTGGCATATCTTCCTATAGGCACTGTAAGCACGTGTCTACACTTTTATTCTGATTAATCGGAAAAAGATGGATATGTCAAAATTGCAATAAAAACAGGAACCCTAGCGGCGGAGCAGTTAAACTAATAAGTATATAAACATTGTAACACGTGTTGTATGAACAATGAGACGAAAGCTCACTTCAATTCCCCCTTTATTAAAGCGAACAAACATTAAAACATTTCATTTATTATCAGTTCATTTGGTTATAAAATAGTAAATTCAAGGTTAATATTAAAGATAACCATTCCATTAAACGTAAGAAATATTGCCAAAAAACCAACTTACGACGGTCTTACTGAATCCACTGTGCCTATACAACGTTTTCAGCCTAGCTACGTCCCTGGAAATGATACACATACCCGAGCGTGTGCTCGTACGCGTGTGTATTCGAATTCTATGATTTTGCAACGCCTTTGGCGAATGTTGTGTCGCGACAATCTTGGAATTCTTAAAATGTCCATTTCTTGATTTTTCATCTTAGCAACTGATCAGACATGGCCATGTATGATATTTTGGTGCAGATTAAGTGTAGAAGTAATTACAAGCCTGCATGAAATGTATGCTTTAATAAACAAAAAAATGAATACACACTTTTAGCATGAATATCATTATTATCAGTATTATAAATGTAAAATGCTTCCTTCTACATGTAACTATATATATATACCGAGGCAAAATGAAAGATAACCATGTTTCGCTAGTATTGCTGTTTTATTTCGATTTATTTCCCTTTGTCTTTGAGATATAGTATGTCTACATATGCGTTAACATTTTTTAATCTAAAAAAATCATGGAAAACGCAAACATTAAGGATTTATAACTTTTATTTAATCATGTTTACACATTTCTAGTGTAACATCTGTAGTGTAACATATGTAGTGTAACATATGTAGTGTTACATATGTAGTATTACATATGTATTGTTAAATCTATACTGTTACATCTAAAGTGTTACATATATATTGTTTTATCTGTAGTACTACATCTGTAATGTTACATATGTAATGTTACATCTGTAGTGTTACATATGTAGTGTTACATTTATGCTGTAATATATGTAGTGTTACATTTGTAGTGTTACAGCTGAAGTGTTACCTCTATAGTGTTGCATCTATAACGTTACATCTATAGTGTAACATCTGTAGTGTTACATCTGTAGTATTACATATGTAGTGTTACATCTGTAGTGTTACATCTGTAGTATTACATATGTAGTGTTACATCTGTAGTGTTACATCTGTAGTGACACATCTGTAGTATTACATATGTAGTGTTACATCTGAAGTGTTACATCTGTAGTGTTGCATCTATAACGTTACATCTATAGTGTTTCATCTGTAGTGTTACATCTGTAGTATTACATATGTAGTGTTACATCTGTAGTGTTACAACTGTAGTGTAACATCTGTAGTGTTTCATCTGTTGTGTTACATCTGTAGTGTTACATATGTAGTGTTACATCTATAGTGTTACATCTGTAGTATTACATCTGTAGTGTTACATCTGTAGTGTTACATATGTAATGTTACATATATAGTGTTACATCTGTAGTGTTACATCTGTAGTATTACATATGGAGTGTTACCTCTGTATTGTTACATGTATATTGTTACACCTGTAGTGATACAACTGTAGTGTTACATCTGTAGTATTACATATGTAGTGTTACATCTCTAGTGTAACATCTGTATGTTACATCTGTAGTGTTACATAATTATGTAGTGTTACATTTGTATCGTTGCATATGTAGTATTACAACTGTAGTGTCACATCTATAGTGTTGCATCTTTAACGTTACATCTATGGTGTTACATCTGAAGTGTTACATCTGTAGTGTTGCATATATAGTGTTACATATATAGTGTTACATATCTAGTGTTACATCTGTAGTGCTACATCTGTAGTGTTACATATGTAATGTTACATATATAGTGTTACATATGTAGTGTTACATATGTTATGTTACATCCGTAGTGCTACATATGAAGTGTTGCATCTATAGTGTTACATATGAAGTGTGGCAATAATTAACAGTAATATGTACATATACTTTGTCAAGAAGGATTGTCATATAGAATGTATCCTCATTGTCTAACGGAGCAGCGTTTTATGTTTAAGTATTTTAAAATTATTTTGGTAAGAGAACTTGGAATGAGTGTGAAGAGACGTATGGAATTATATTCCGGCAATAATTTAATTTCAGAATAAGGTACAGATCATAGAAATTATAATGAGAACACTAGTAATTATGATAATGAAAATGATAATAATAGAAATAATAAACCTGATTAAGGTAATGATAATAATAAAGATAAATTAAATAAAACAATGTAAAATGATTATGATATTAATGATAATGAAAGTAGACACATAATAGCCATGATAATGATAATGAAAATAGATTCCTAAATATATCCTCTCACACGAAAGCATGTTAGTCTCAATTGCTATTATATATGAGAGAGAGAGAGAGATATAGATATAGAGACATAAAGATAGAGAGAGAGAGAGAGAGAGAGAGAGAGAGAGAGAGAGAGAGAGAGAGAGGGAGGGAGGGAGGGAGGGAGGGAGAAAGAGAGGAATAGAGAAAGAGAGAGACACCCACAGAGGAAAGATTGCGAGAGGGGTTGGGGTAGAGAACGAACAAACGAAAAAGAGACAGAGACAGAGAATTGTATACACGGTCATGAAAACATTTATCGTTGACATTTCAATATCGTTCTAACAATCACAAAAAAGTATCTTGTTTTGTATATCATATATCATATCGTCCTTCTTTATTAATTATTGTATCACCTGTCCATGTTACGTCGGCATTGACATAAGCTGCGTGACAATGTCACATTGAAACACGGGAACTGGCCCTTTACATGATTATATGACGTACTGTTCCCCCCATATCAAAACTATCTGTATGTTCAAAGGCATAGTACATAATGGTTTTCTATTGATCGAAAATATCGCTTTCCGTTAAAGGGAAAATGTATTCCATGACAAAATGACATTTCATTTGATTTTCTTGACAGATATGTCGTATAACTTTCCTACATCGTCCGAAGTATTTATTTTTGTCGATGTTCGCCAAGCGTCTGAAACATTCAATCCTCATTAGACATTGACAAATAGGTTTTATAGAGGCAGTTAGGAAACGTTTATGTCCCCACTGGTTAATGTCCCCACTGGTTTATGTCCCCACTGGTTTACGTAAAAAGTCGTTATAGATAATTGCTAGTGATTTGAAACAGTGATTTTCCAGTAAAATGACCTATTGCCCTAAGCTTATTGTAATATGTCATTTCTTCTTTGTCAAATTACGTTTTTTGTTTATTTTCATGCATTTTATGAAAGTTATGTTGAATTGTTGATAGGCCTGCAAATTATGAACAAATGCGTTTTATGCAGACGAAAGTCTGAATTGTCTTTTAAGTGGTTTCGTTTTTAGTAAATAATCACTGGCAATCAAAATGAAATCCTCATTTTTTATGCGAAATTTGATATTTTTTATCTGAAATTATAGTTTTATTCTTTTAAGAAATACATATTTTTACAATTTTAACTTTTCGCTTATTACAATATCGTCAGAATGTACATGTACAGCTAGCTATCCATTTTTTAAAAACATTTTCAGCTATTTCATGTAAATATGTTTGTTTCTAACAGTGAAGGCGACTCTTGTCACAATGCAATATATTACTCAGAGTCAACCAGGCAATAATCAGAGCAAATACCTGTATGTGGCAAGAATGCCTTCATCATAAAAAAAAACTATTCAAATGAAAAAACAAAATGGAACCGAAATCATTTGGAAAATTGAGCCTTTTTATTTGGAGTCATTGATGAATAGAAAAAAATAATACAATAAAAAGATGAAATATACATATTTAAAAAGAATAAAGTATAATTGAAACAAACCCACCAAGCTCTGCTGAAAAAAACCCAACTCATTGAAAGAAATGCTTTGTACACAATTGCATGACAATTAAAAGTTTTATAGTATATCGCTTGACAACTTTTAGTATATCGCTTGGCAACTTTTAGTTACTGTATATCGTTTGACAACTTTGACAGCTTGAAATCTTACAAAGAGTCCTCCGGGGCCTAGTGTTCTAAGGCACCGTCTCAAGATCACTTACCTCTCACCGCTTAGGTCGTAGGTTCGAGTCAGTCTCGCTAGCTTTATGTGAGAAAGTTTGCCAGTTACTTGCTGAAGGACGGTGGTTCTACTCAGTCTGACTCAGTTTGAGGTATTCCTCCACCAGTAAAATTGGATATGCTATATATAACCTGATGTGTTGAAAATGGCATTAAACCCCATTTAAAAAATCTTACAAAGCTGTAGTTTAACACTTTTAATTTATATAGAAGTGTGCCTGGACTTGTTGACTAGCCTTTGTTATCAGTATGATTTATATAGAAATCGACCTTGGACTTGTTGAACATCCCTTGTAATCAATATGATAAAGCTTTGAATAGCATACAGTGTGTGCTTAACACAACATTTAATTCTGTTCTGTTCTACATAGAGCGACGTGCACTACTGAAACACTCAACACATTACCAGTGATTCTAAAAACATCTTGTTTCAATAAATTGTCATCTATTTCTCCAAATATGACGGAGAAACGCGGGGTTGACCAAGTTGCTTTTTCACAGTTTCCATGGTTTTAAGACACCCCTTCATTTTTTGACAAGTCTGCCAATTCCTTGCAATATATCATCACACATCTTCAGATTGTTATATTGTCATCAAACAGCTGCCAGGGTCAGTCGAACTGGACATAACTTCATTCATCTCATCTGAAGAAAAAACAACAATAAGTTTAAGCATTTTCCAAAAAAAATATATATCTAACATTTTTACTCAGCTCTTTACATTATCTTTTTTATATTAATGACGTCTAATATATTACAGAATATCGTTAACAAGTCTTGGTATGAAACAAATAAACCGTATGTTTACATTGTTTGTATGTATTTGAATACAAAAATATACTTATAATTAAAATAACAAAATTCATCGAAAATAAATTAAGTAATTATCTCATTACATTGAATAACTAGAAATGAAATATTTTCTTATAAGGACACATACATGTTATCGGGGCAATAAAGCTGTACATACGGAGGTAGCTGTTCACATCAGAGGCCATGGGTTCAATACCATACCTGACCCGATAACCTCCCAAAACATTACCCAAATGCTTGTTAAACATTCTCGGAGATATCAATTAACTAATACTTTAAAATGGAGCGATTTATAAAACGTTATCAGCATAAACGATACGGATAAATACACCATCGGTACCATATCTGTAAATGTATTTTATCCATTTCAGTAAAGTAAGAGCACAGTTAATAATGGATAATATCCAAAGGCGAAACACCGTTTTATGGCCGTAAATGCGAAATTTAAGACCGTTAAACGGTATAAATATTCAAAACAGCTATCCGGCTGTCTCCGAAAACTTGATCGAAACGCCTTCATACACAATCGGTCTTTTCTGGAAATTGCAACAGGTGATTATGTGGAAGATAAAGATACTGTTCTATAGCTTAATGTCTAAAAACAATCATATGTTAATGCACATAAAGACAGCATGAACGAAAGGTTCGTTTATAAACTTGGCAGAAAAAGCCATTATATGGACAGGTGCACGCGTTCTGTGTTATTACGCTTGAGACAAACGATACGGATTACAATAAGAATTGTCGGCGATTACCGAGTTTTTGGTATGAGGCACGATCGGTAGAAGAGTCAGAGTACCGTTTATATTGCGTCTTTCTCATGTATGTCGGTTAAATATCGGCGATCAGAGCAACTAATCATCGTTGTTTAGAAACGCTTTGTGGTTTACCAGTATTATCTCAGCGACTTCCTCAACACATATCAAGAGGTGGGATATTCGTGTCTGTGTAACAAAGTTCATGACAAATCATGTTCAGTATATGTTGCTAGCGGTAATGCGAACTTACAACAAATGCATTGGCAGTCAGGCCCATTATCAACTGAACCTAGCCATCCTATCATTCTATTTTTTTTAAATGCTACAATACGTCTATGTTTGGTGTGTAATGTCAGTTGACAATTTGGCGGGAATTACTCTCTGTAGATAAAAAGTAAATAAGTGTCAAACAAGTGTAGAACCGATTTTTCAATGACATATTTCACAATCGCCTTTGTGCTTATAATCCGTGTAGACATTTTGCAAGTAAAACAAATTGAGTTTTTCTACTTATAATCTGATTCATCACGTTGTTGGGTAAATACTTAGATTCTAAATGGACCCTCGAAATTCCAGCTGGAAACATAAACCACCAAATGGAATTTTCCAATTGGAACTTTTAATTTCCAACTGGAATTCTTGTGTTCCAATTGGAAAGTAAATGAACCATGTGGAAAATTCTATTTGGTAATTCATGTTTCCAAAATTAAGAGTTGGAATATCAGAATCATATTGGAAAGGTTTATTTATTACTTCTTAAATTTCTTTATATCTCGATATTTTAAACATATTTTGAGCTTACAATTTCAAGAGTTAGCTTTATGAAAGTAATACTCTGCATATCTCAAAACGTTTATAACATTAAAGTCAATCATGAAAAGAATAAGCGTTTTCGGAAAAATAGTTTTACAGACATTCATTGTGACGTGTTCGTATATAGCGTATCCATCACAATTCTGTTTGCCCTTACTGTACTTCGTAATTGAGTTATCTATCATGTATCTATCGTCAATGGTTTACGATGTATCATACTAAATAATGATGTATTCATAAGGGTCCAATATAAGTATGAAATAATTGGTTATCACAGTAGAATTCTCTGTTGTCATTTTGTATATGTCAGCTTTCTTTCTAGCTCGACTTTTCGAAGGAAATTGGGATCAGTTTTGCTCACTCATAACAATTTAATGTCCCCCACGCCATACATAGGGAAGGGGAGATGGCAAACCAAGGCAAATAAACAGTAATGAAATCCCAATACACGGGAATTAGACAGATGAAGATGACACCAGTTAGCGAATTAGCTATTTAAAGTGTTCATTCCTGGGGATTGGAGTTAGACACACCAACTCCACACCCCTGGTAGAAAAAAAATTGATATATACATCCTAGATCCCATCCCATTAGTATTCTTCTGTTTAATCAGTTGTAAGCTTTCAGTGACTGATTAGAAACATTAGGCTGTGCTTTTTTTTTAAGTAATTCGGGCTTCACAAAAATTAAACACATTCTAATGTTCTTCAAAACATAATTAAACTCAAAACTGTATGTTTAGTCCATAAGTGTTCCCATGTATCATTCCACTTCAAACTATTTAAACCCAAGTTGCCATTTCATAAAATTTTATAAAACCATAACTGGCAGTTGTATTATGATAATATGACTGGTGCTATGGTAATGTGTTTAACAGAAATAAGTTCAACTTTGCCTAGGACAATTGACCTGTCGCGAGCTGTCAATCAAACACGTCGATAATCCAATCAGCGATTGATATTGGTTGTTACGTCGCCATTGTCCTAAGACAAACCAATGGCGTAAAGTAAACTTTTTTACACATTTAATTGGACAAACAACGCCACGTGTGTCAGGTCAATAAAGCCCCCTTTGAGAATCAAGTTGCTGACCGCATACAAAACATGGCGGTACATACATATGTATCAACTTCATGATCAAAGGGGTCTATGGGATACATTCAAAGCCTTACGGATCGTAGAGATATTAATAGTATTGTATTTTATGAAAATATCGGTTTTGTCTTGACTGACAACAACAGATCCTTCACCTATTCTGATTCTATGAAATGCCATGTTTCCAAGGACCCTCCCATTATTAAAAAAAAACTCGTCCATGTGAAACTGTGTCCTTGGGGACGTTTAACGAGTTCAATTGTAAGTTCTACATCTTTCAATTTTAGTTTTAACAGCTACCCTTTGTATAATAGTTTTACTTTTTATAGCGTATTTGCATAGACCTACTTGTTTTTTTCCCGTTAGCTTGATCTATATGTCAACATTCGATCTGCCGTGATGCTCAACTTTAAGCGTGAGAAATATCGATAGCTAGATATTGATAAATACATTGATAGTCATGTCTATAAACAATGTCGTATCCTAAAGCTAAATACGAGTCGGCAGCATGCAGAAATTATCTTAAAAAACAATTGAAACGGTTCCGATATTATGCACCCTGATAACAGTTCTTATCTGATGTAAACCGTGGGGTAATTAAAAACGAAATACGACTTTCCGATTACTAATGAAAAAATCTGTGATGCATTTTCTGTAACATTCTTCACGGCCTTTTATTTCCAAAAGATCAATGCAGCCAAGCATTTTAAAAAGGAATATTTAAACAATCGACATTTTTATCTCATAAAACGCAGTTTTAAATAAAGAGCCTATAACTGTTTTGTGGGAGAATGCAAAAAAACAAATGTTTTTTATAATAAATCTCTGGTGAATTGGCAAACATCAAAATACACGAAATTAAATTGAGTGTATCGGGGGAAAACGTTATAAATTTCTTAAAATATATGAATATTTTTTCAAATAAATAAAGGCATCTCATTACCATTAATACAAAATCCGATTGTTTTGGTATGTCAAATCCATTAAAACGTGGGAAAATCAATATTTAAATTTTAGTGGTAAACTTGAAAGGAAAACCGATTCTCATAGACAGCACCGAATTAGTACTTGATGACTTTAACGGCGTCGTTCGGACTATTTTTAAGATGAAATACTTATATCACTTGTAAACCAGTATTACGGAATTGAAAATAAAGTCACGTGTCTCATATAACACGTCACGAAATATGGTACAATTTTTAGGGCTAAACCTATTTTAGTCCTAACTAGGCGCGTAGCCTAATCTAAGAAATCCCTTTTCAATATATTATTTTGGCATGTTTAGATATATACTTTGCAATTTGGGAGCAGTGAGTATACATATAGGCATGACCTATTGAAAAAGAATGTTTAAGCCTATCTTAATTTTTTTAAAAGTCCTGATATATTCCATTCAAGATTTAAATGTTTCTTATTGACAAAATATTCCGATGAAATTATTTATTTCTCTCAGTGTATAAAAAGAATATAAAACAATCCATTTGAATCATGAAACATTGACCAAGCAAATTTATCTCGGTTTTACTGAGTAGTTTTGCGAGGTGGTATTAGATTAGCAACACCTCCACCCCACCCCCCCCCACCCCACCCACCACACACACACACACACACACACACACACACACACACAATCACCCCCACATACACACACACACATCACCACCTTAAGTAGAATTGATTTTGCAAGGATTTCAAAGAAACAGAAACATAGGTTAGATGCAATGTACTACCATTGCATTTTCCATCGAAGTGTATTATTATTGTTCAATTTATTGTCAAAACCCTTAACATTCGCGGACAAAAATGTTCTAAGATATATAAAAGTAATATCCTACATTCAAATGAAATTGTTAAAAAATTGGGATAACAAATATCACATCTATCATAGGTTGTGTCTTGAAAGAGGTGACCTGTGGTCAGCATGAACAATTCTAAACTTTGCAAATATTACTTTTAAAACAGATTGCTTGATAAAATGTATTTAATAAGTTAAAAAATTATTTTATTTTTTATAAACATTATCATAATGGACATACATTTCATTGTGACCATTATCCATTTCATTTGACATTTGCATACATCCTAAAATAAGATAAGTATCAAAATATGTGCTCTGAGCATCCCTATATCCCATCTAAATAATAGTAGCTGACACACATTAATATTTATTGAGTTTCGTCTTAATATTAAAAAAATAAATATCTTTCTAGACTAACTGAACGGATGATATGTTCAGTAACTGACATTCAGATTTATTTTATGGCCGTCGTATTTTCATATTCGTCTTGTGTATTAACATGATAACTGGTATTTCTATGTCCGGATATCTTCCCAGACGGTTTTATGTTATTTTTTATCATGTATTATATAGAGACTTACGCTGCTGATTTATGCCTGTCACTGTTACCTGACATCTCTAATTTAAATCTATCATTTCCTAAATAATAAATACAATTCGGAATTTCTTGCCTGTCCCACTATTCGTGGCACTCTTGGGCGTTAATGAAATTGTGACTACGTCATGCACATTCAAAAATATAAATTGATATTTTTTCCGTGGCCAACTTATGGAATTTAAACATAATATACCAGTTTTGACAACACATGTGCGAGGGATGAAAAGGCTAAGCCATTTACCATGAAGCATATCCAATTCCAAAAAAGTAGCTTATTGGTGGTCTATGTACTGAAGTGTTACAGTGTTATAAATGCACAATGTAGATGTAAAATCTTACAAAAGTGGTAAATGAAAATCAATCAAAGAACAATGCAACAATAGGCAGTTTTAACACTTTTTTATATCAAATAATTAAATGTTTTCATGTCATTTATAAGGCGACAATGATCTACTTATAAAACTCAGTTTAATGTAATTTACAACCGGTACAACTGATCTATTGGATATCATGCTTCTCGATAAAATGGAAAAAGACGGAATCATTGCTATCAGTTACGTTTACGATGTTAGTGTCGCGTTTTATTGCATGCACAGTGGGAATTAAACGAGTTCTGTATTTTCTTTGTTTCCTGTTACATGTTGTGTTCCTGTTTCGCAATATATTAGTTATGTGACAAAAAGCGGTATAGTGTTACTGTCGTATAACCAAACATAAGGATATATGAACCTTCGGCGTGGTCTGGTGGTAAAGCGTCCACCTTGCATGCGGAAGGTCGTGGGTTCAATCCCCGGCCGAGTCATACCAAAGACTTTAAAAATGGTACTAGAAGCTTCCTCAATTGACGCTCAGCATTTAGAGGAGAGTTTTAGGTCTGGTCGGCCCGGTGTCAATATAATGTGACCATGTGTCTGCGGCATGATACTCTAGTGTGGCAGCTCTCAGAATACTGTCTCAAGTAGACACCGTCACGATATGACTGAAAAATTGTTGAAAGCGACGCTAAACACCATACAACAACAACATAACCTGCAAACATTAGTTTAAACATATTTTATTGCCATATAAACACATATACAGTAACAATGCAAATATGTCAAATACTATTTAAGGCATAAAGCATTATTATCTAAGAATTAATTTCTTAATTATCGATTTAAAGATATAACAAAATAAAGTCTAAGCGGTGCCACGCCAATTTTAAACATAAGCCAAAACCAAAGTTATAAACACACCTTGATATCCTCTTTTATGCTATCATATCGAATAAATCAATGAAGTAAAATTACCACTTTTTGCCTCGAATGATAATGAGACTCAATGTCGTATATCAATCATCACAGAGACTGTTGCCGGGCGGGGTATTCGAACTCACGACGACTATCAATCCAGGGGTCGTGAGTTCCAATCCCCCGCCCGACAGCAGTCTCCGTGATGATTGATATACGACATTGTGTCTCATTATCATTCGTCTCTCACCACTGATTCAAGTGGGAAAGTTATCAGTTACTTGCGGAGATGGGGTGTGCTCGAGTACTGGTTAATCCCAGGAAACAGTGGTTAGGTTAACTGATCGTCTGTTAGCCATCGATGGCATAAAATGACGCTAAATATTCAATCAAGCTTTTAAAACATTAATCAGAGTTCCCTTTTATATACTGTGGCGTTTCAATTTCCTATTCGCATAATGCAGATAATAAATATAGGAATTAAAAAATATATTATAAGGATATTTTCAAGTATAAGAACAGTATGGAAACCGTTTTTTCTAGTCTTTTCGATTCAACGCCGTTCCAACCACGTTTGCGATTCGTTAGCTCGTTCGTTAGTTCGTTCTTTGAGAAACGAACGCCAAACTGTATGTGTGCTTGCGCACCGTTTAACCGTTTCCATTTGATGATCTGCGCATGCGCACCGTATATACTATACTATACCAAGCATAAAATGCTGCAGAAGTAAATATAACAATTGAATTTGATTGAACGTACTTATTTTGGTACAAAATATTGAAACTTTAAAAATACAACCTCACTTGTAATATTAATATTAGTATAGATATAGGAATTAACACCAAATCACACTAAAATACTGCAGCAGTAAATAAAACAATAACTTATGATTAAACACAACTAAATTATTGCAGTTCCATCATCTAGTTTTAACCTTTTTTACTGCCATATAAACACACATTACACTTTATACTATACATATGAATAAAAAACTATTACAGACAAAAAAATGTCTGGCCACAAATATTCTCAACATTAGATGCAGCCATTCCCTTTTTATCATCCTGCAAGACATAAACAACTACATATGCAAAATATATAGAAACGTAAAGAAACGAATTTCTAAGCAAATTAGTAATGCTTTCAATGGCAAATTGAATAATACCATGTTACACTAAGCGAACCGTCAGGGAAGTCGCCTAATATGGTAGTAATGCACATACAGAAGCTTAGTGAGATGCAAAGGCCTATTCTCCGAAGAAACTCTATACATATATTAGCGATAATGGAATGTATAATACGTGCTCAAATCCATTCAACTATTTTCACGCCCCCCCCCCCCACCCCCCACACACACACTCCTCCCAATTGAATAAGCATCGAAGGAGCATTAAGTATTGACGACGTCCGTCCATACATCTGTACTTCCGTTTGTGCGTCCGTGTGTGTGAGTCAACATATGGTGTTGAGGAGCTAGGTAATAGGGTTGAGAATAGAAGGAAACCTCGTGTAACCGTCGCCTAAGGGACCATCGATCTGTTTGTTGGCTTATAAATAGAGAGAAAAAATACTGCTTTAAAAATCACTTAACCCGGGGATATTAAAACACATGTTTTATAATGTATGATATGGCGAGAGTATGAGTGTTCTAGCGACGCATATCTAGTCTGAAAACAGTCAAAATATAGTGAGAATGCAGTGACGTCGAGATCCAGGAGGAATGTGAATATGTTAAACATAATACAGACTCGGTTTATGAACATTACATATTCTGATTCTAAATTTAAATAAACGTAAACGATAGGAATCAAAGGGCTACAAGTACTGATGTGTTCGGTATATGTTTTATAATCATATTTGATAGACTATTGCGAGCAATAACACTTGCTGAATACTGAACATCAGTGCTTTAAAACACAATCTACTTTCGTTTGTCATAGAAGTGAAGGTCATGCCAAAGGCTTTAAAAACGGTACTAGAAGCTTCCTCGGTTGACGCTCAGACGCTTGACGCATGTGTACGGTGGACAAAGTAAAAACCCGCAGATCTCGTACATTAAGTATCTGATTTAATCACATCTGGCAAACGCTATTTTCAAGATTTATCAAAACAAATACACACACCACTAAAGAATAAGTTAACGTTGACATACTATATGAAATCGTTTAGGTCATAATAAAGTAATTGCTAGATTATCGTCACACCCCGCCCCCTAATTTACATGCCTCCCTGACCCTTTTTATTTTCATAAAACATAAAAAAAATAATAAAGAAAACATTAACTATTTCATGGAAATTTAAAGGGCCAGGGCGGTATGAAAATTTGGGTTCGAGCGGGGATGATAATGTAGCAATTAATTGATAATGGCCTTATATACTTTTATTGCGCAATTCTACTCTGCATGTTTCTATTCGGTATTATAACAGTTTTATATGATACTGTGTATAAGTGTTGGCCTTTGTTTGTATACATAAGCCGGGCCCAATTAGCTCAGTCGGTTACGCGTCTGACTATCAATCCAGGGGTCGTGAGTTCTAATCCCCCGCCCGGCAACAGTCTCCCTGATGATTGATGTACGACATTGTGTCTCATTATCATTTGTCTCTCACCACTGATTCAAGTGAAAAAGTTATCAGTTACTTGCGGAGATGGGTGTGCTCGTGTACTGGTTAATCCCAGGAAACAGTGGTTAGGATCGTCTGTTAGCCCTCAATGGCATAAAAATGACGCTAAATATTCAATCAATCA
Organism: Panopea generosa; assembly: GCA_029582155.1. Classification (NCBI taxonomy): domain Eukaryota; kingdom Metazoa; phylum Mollusca; class Bivalvia; order Adapedonta; family Hiatellidae; genus Panopea; species Panopea generosa. Next base: position 7,048,236 of record CM055912.1, on the reverse strand, counting down.
ATTGTTTCCATAAACCTGGTGTATCAGGCTGATGAATTTGTTTGATACGCGCATATCGTCATGGTGCTATATATTCGCGAATTTAAGGTTTGAATTCTCTAAAAGTTACTGACAAAATCAAATGTTGAAACACATTTTCAGACTTATATTGGTTCGTGTCTGTCACTTGACAGTTGGGTTCGTCATTCACAGCTGATTCCAAACTGTTTATCAAGTACTCTTGTACTCGTTTCAGTGTTGTTACATGTATTTGCCTGCAAGCTATAATATTATACAGGTCTTCCTTGCTCTTTCTTGTAATGACCACTCAAGATAGCCTGTTACCTGCGAAGGGACGTTCGTTCTACGTGAGGTTCTTTCTGAGTTCTTACTTTATCCATTCGTCTGGCTGTCATTCAAACAGGTCTATAAGCCAATTAGCGACATATCTTGTTTCCAGGGACACCATTTGCCTTAGACAAGCGAGCGTTTTCTAAGAAAACAATTTATCAAATAACATTGTATTTACTTGGACGAACAACACCACGTGACAAGTGGGCGGAGCGATAGTCGTTCATGCATCAGGCCAATTAGCTGAATATTCAGTACATAGTATGTCGTAAATATAATTACATTGAACACCATTTACAATAAATGTGAGGTTAAATAATCGTTATCTATCATTCATTGTTTTCTAAAATATATTTATCAGTGACTTGATGTGGCACTTACGTAAAATCAATATAGCTGTCATAAAAAATGTTTGCCTGTCTAAGATGCATCCTGCTTACGCTCTTTAAAGAGGTATTCCGCCCACTACAAATAGTAACGAAATATTTGATTTCCTATAATTATTGTCAGTTTTGTATTATTTATAATCCTGCTTGTTTGTTTAAATTAAAGGTTCAATTTGTATTGTACGACAGCTCTTTACAACGTTTTATAGCCAATTTTGGCAGTTGCTCTGTCTGGAGGCAAATGATTTCACGAAAGATAAAACGTAGTTTCTTGTTCCGATGTCATGTACACAAGTTTAGTTTGTACTCTTTGACATGCTTCGTGTATTGATTTAGAAGTATGTTTTACAGATGTAAGTAGCGATATCGGTATGTTTCGTTTAAAAGTTTTTAGAAACAAGCTTCAGTTACATACTAATATAAAACACTATTTTTTTGAAAATACTTGAAAGTATTTTATTTACACAATAATGCCTGTGGATCGAATTACGATTTGATTGAGTTTCGCTGAGATTCCTTTAGCAAAGTGAAAATGAATTGTTTTACAATATTCTGCCTAACTGATTAAATATTTTGAAAACACGGGTTGTGGGGCATATAAACGTATAATAAACGTCAAACGAAGGCATTACTTCAACGGTTTTAATCACTGTAATGATCCGACATAGTATGAAAGTGTCAGCAAATATGTTTTGAAAAGGTTATTCCATTCTAACCAGTTTGTATATGAGTTTATGTAAGTAATAAGACTCTATTGTGCTGATCGATATTTATAACCTATTCTGTTTCATTCCAACTGATTAGACAGGTGATGGAGGTGATCGTGGTGTCGAACCAAGGGAACTTGGCGTTACTGGAGCCTGTACTACTGAACTTGACGAGCGGACAGAAAGTTCTGGAGCCTCTTACCGGGATTCATTTACACCGACCCCAGTAACGCCGAGTTCCCCTGATTCGACAATATAAATATTACATAAGGTAATATAGTCACATAAGGTTTGGAAATTTGAGTAAAATGATATATATGAAATACAAAAATTACATTTTCTAGATTTTGATCTATCATACCAATAACAAGCAAATTATGTGAATTTATGTCCCCTGCTTTTTCAAAAGATTTGATGCAGTCATTCTGAAGACATTGCACGGAAACACCCCAAAATCCTTTTTTTATTTAGTTTAATTAAAGTGGCATGTCTGTAGTATGACAAATACCATAAGCCTGAAAATCAAACTTAGCTCGTGTTTTGTCATTATAAACAACGTAATAAAATTTCAAAAAAACAAACATTATCAAGGCATTCTTAAGTTATTTCACGGAATCCAAAGTGTGACGGACGGACGTTCTGTTATAAAACATCTTTTTTTCATAAAACAAAACAAAACCTATTTTCTTTCTAACCCTATTGTAACAAACCTTGAGATCCAACCCTAATGACATTCAAAAAGAATGAAAAAAGGTGAAAAAAAGTAAAGGAAAAATGTGAAAAAAATGGAATTAACCCCACAATGCCATTTGCACGGGTATTCGCACTTGTGGGGTGAACATTTCACCCCACAAGTACCAGAAAACCCCACAAGTCCATTCTGTACTGGCAACTCAACCCACAAGTGCTGCTACACACGTACGGACAGACATATAGACAGACAAACGGACATACCCAAAGTAGTGACACAAATCTTACAAAATTAATACATACATGGCTAGTATCTAGTACGGAACCAGCTCTCCCTATTAGGTCCGTTTAAAAGCAACGCTGGGAAAGCCGTATTTGAGCACATTGATTGGTCACATGCTTCAACTGAAAGTTTGAATGACGTCACAGTTAATTAAGGGTTCAATTGCTTTGCATTTTCAGACAGACATAGAATCCCCTGCATTTTCATTGTCGGTTAATAGCCCTGAATCGGGAGAGATCAAGACCTGGAATAGACTTCTATTTAGCACTTTATGTTAAAAATGACCAGAAACCTTCGAAAAGCGACGCCTTTCGTGCATTTAAAAGAGTTATGTTTTTATTTTGCAATGTAGATAACAGGTTTCGTATAATACATGCTGGTGTATTTGAATTTCATGTTTACATACTGTAAATGTGTGTGTGTGTGTGTGTGTGTGTGTGTGTGTGTGTGTGTGTGTGTGTTATACAGTGAAAACTGTGTAATTGTTCAGCTCTGTTAAACAGCCAATTGTTTTTCGCAGCCACAATTGGTAATTCCAATTTCTATACTTTCAAAGCATCTTAACCTTCACTAAGCAACAACCTGTCTTAAAAGTCTACTTTTGCTCCTTCCTCTGACTGGCTGCTTAAGACAGGTTTGACAGTAGTTAAACATTGATGGTGAGTAAAACTGTGCCAATATGTCCATGTTTCCTTTTAAACGGGGTATATCAGGAACAACTGATATAAATATCTTAAAAAAAGTATTTCTAAATGAGTAAAAAGTATCTTATAACCATTAATTAGTAAAATCCGAATGGATTTGGTATGTCAAAGTCTCCAACATGTGACAAAATCAATATTTAAATATTGAAACGAAATTGCAATAGTCTCCGAGACAAATGATATACGACATTGTGTCTCATTATCATTCGTCTCTCACCACTGATTCAGTGGGAAAGTCATCAGTAACTTGCGAAGATGGGTTGTGCGCGAGTACGTGTTAATCCTAGGAAACAGTGGTTTGGTAAACTGATCGTCTGTTAGCCCTCGATGGCATAAAAATGACTCTTAATATTCAACCAAATGAAACAAAATCCCTATTCTAAAAATAGACAACACTTACATGTAAATACTTTTTAACGACCTTCAAATCTTCATTCTGACACTTTCTAAGGTGAAACAATATTTTTTTACTACATGTAATATAAATCGAATCGACATTAAAAAATCTATTTAAGTCTTCCATAGGCGAAATATGAAATATTTTCATTACGTGTAAACCTGAATTAAGGATAAAATTAAAATCAAAATATCTTTTCAATATATTATTTTCGAAATATTTAAATAGATGTCAGTTTTGCAATTCGGAATCAGTGAGTATATATAGGCATGATATATTGAAAAATAAGATTGTTTATAGCTAATTTTATTTATTTTATTCCTGATGCTTTCCTTTTAATTCGGAAAATGATAAAGACTCAAAATCTAATTTACATGTACAAGTATATACATACAGACAAATATTTGCTTAAATCATTTTAATTATTTACGAATTTAAGAACGTTACAGATGATCATTCAATTAAAATATGATATATTTGCTTTTCATCTGAGTTACAATATAAATATATCCACGAAGCAGACATTATCTGTTCTCGACGTTATTTACGACACTATTAGTATTCTCAGCGAGTTTTAAATCAATTTATTAAATGCTTTAATAACGTTGCTAAATAAGCGACACAATAGTTAAAGAAACAAAACAAAAACCAACGAAGTTTCGTATAAATTATCGTTTTTGTTAGTGATGAAATTCGGAAAACGAAATTTACGCAACCGTCTTTATCAGCCTATTTGTCAAAATTTGAAGTACGACATTGATTTATATTGTTCACAGATTAATTAAAACTTCTCATCCGTAGTTTCGGCTGGTTTACAGCATTTAGTGTCATTGAGGCGATTTTTACAAACTATAACTTTGATACGTGCACAGCACTCTGCACGTTTTAGGAACAATTTTACGAGGTCTCCATTCCCATTTGCCCAACAAATGACTCCGGTGTTTGATATTTATTGCCGGGAAGCACGCACGTGTTAGTGTATTTTTTATTGCCTGTGGGTTGCTTTATGTCATCGCATGCTGTCCTGGGTCCTCGGGGAGAATACGTGTACAATTTGGTGCATTGTTTATTGATGTAGTTCTTAATTATCTCACTAAGCGCTTGTTACTGGAAAAGGGCCGTCATGTCTTTATCATTGTTGCTGATTATATTAAATGACTTCGTCTTAAATAAATAAGATGTAACAGTGTGGATTTCTCGTTGCCATTCAGTCTAAGGCGATGTCGATTTAATGACCACATAATGCTGAGATTATGGGTTCGGGACCTGCTCGATTAAAACTTTCAATGTGATATTGTTTGCTAGATTCTTGAGGAATGACGGTGATCCTACTCTTATTTATACGAGGTCTTCCTCAACCATAGCCATATATAACTTGCTGTGCTTTGAAAAAATTATGAAAACAGCCACAGTGTTCTCTCTAATCGTGTCTATTTTTGAAAGGGCATAACTCATGGTAAATAGTTAAAAAGCATTATGTAGCCATTAGCCTGTCATCAGAAATAGAACTTAATCACAATATAAAATGTCCATCAAGATAATACAATCACCACAACAGCACAAATACAAGCAGTCTGCAGAATATTTGTAATAAGTGCAATACATTCATACAAAAGAGATGCCAATATTGTTATGCGTCTTGGAAAGTTCAGCAGTTAAACCAACACTATTGTGCTAGGAACCTGGTTCGATAAGGTGTGCACCAAACCTCGTTTCCAAGTTGGAATTTAAAGACATAGATTGAAGTGTATGTACGATGTTCTGTTACTATATCCCCACAACACTTTTCGTTTCAACATATTTCTGGGTTGTTAGATAAAAAGCGAAGTTTGATATGGGTATCGGCCTTATTTAACAACATTCGCCATCATCATCATCATCATCATCTACTTCAAGATCATCATTCATTATTATCTTCATCACCATTACCATCATCATCATCTTCATCATCATCATCATCATCATCATCATCTCTTCTTGTCATCGCATCCCCTTAGAAGAATATTCCCGTGATGTTCGACATGACGGAACAATATCTATGTTTATTGCGCAATTATCGTGCGCATGTTTTGAGAGACATCCGTCAGCAATATATCCGAAGCTGGTGCTAAATCGATATTGAGCATATAAATCACCGGCGTTCATACATTTATATCAGAATTTGGCATTTTGCTACATTTTTCTCCATTATGCCTATTTTGTCATTACATTGATGACAAAATCGGTTTTGACGGAATTCGAAAACGACATTTCTTTCACGAATCAAGGACATAACGGTATAACAGCATTGGTGATGGAAGACACTGAATCAGATATTGGCTGAAATTAAATCTGAATAAAAAACCCATATATCGTCTCGAACAATGCTGTCGCATTCCAACCAATGTAGGGAGAACGACATTTGCGTTCTGCCTTGAATCATTAAGCACCGTGTTTTTACAAATGATATAGAGAATATTGTAGTTGATAGTTGACATAATGATATAATTTAAATTTACATCAAGTTTTAACACTTAACTAATATAAAGGATTGTTTTGTTAATCAAAACTGATCTGCTCAGATATTTAATACTGGCTTATCAGATGTTCCACTAGTTGACAAAAATAAAATATCTGACTTTTTCATAAATTGTTAATAAAATCATCTCCATACGTCAAACAAGTGTTCGATCTTGCTAAATTTATTGATAAACCGAATGGGGAAAAAAGACTATCGAAATAAAATAAGTCCTCCGTGGCGAAACGGTTTAAAGCACTGTTGCCAAATGACTAGCTTATGTCGTAGACATTACACGGTCCAAAAACATGATTTGAGTAAATTTGCCACCAGTTATTTGCTGTAAAACGGTAAGTTTTCTACAATATATCCTGAGTTAATCCTTCGACAATAGTTTTCGTTTTATTTCCTGACGATTGTGTTATAGGTAAGTGCACACAACACAATGTTAAAACATACTGTACCAAATCATTATAATATTCTATTTGCTCCTTGAGTGTCTTTCTTACTCATCCCCATTCATCTCTCACTCATCTCTCACTCATCCTTATTCATATTCATGTTCTGTATATTATACTTAGGTAAGTTGTAACAAAACTTGATAAACCATATTCAATACGTCATTAAAAAATGATATAGAGTACAACTTCGATGGCTCGAACCCGACAGGACTGCACAAAAGGTTCGAGTTAAGGGTTGTTCGAGCTAAGTATTATTTAACATCATACCATACAAGTACATGTATATACACATTGAAATAGTAATTCGACAGGAACCTAGGCTGCATTTCACAAAATATCTTACCATAAAAATCGACGTAAGTCAATTTGACAAATTCTTCGTTGTGTGTTCAAATTTTGATCGACATTTAAAATGATTGTATTTTCAGAAAATATGTATTTTTTGGCATGATTTGAGCCAACTTGGCTTCATTTGGATGAAAATTAAACATATTATGAATAATTGATTGTTTATGTTTACGTCGATTTTTGATGTAATTTCTTTTTGTGAAACCCAGATAAGTGATTTGAGTTATATACCATGTTACAGTCATCCGTGTTCGAGCAAAAAAAAGTTCTACTGTATATTTACATGTAAATACGTTAACCATTATCTGCGTCACTAGCACTTCTGTGGTTAGCTTTATAATTGCAATTAAATTTAAGCATCGTTGTAGTGTTACGCTGTTTCACATAAAAACTGAAGTCAAAACGTGTAGCATTCGATAAATATGTAAATAGCTTGATAATAATGCTTCGACTAATCATGACAAACGCGCTGTTTCCGGTTTTGTCGATCAAAACCGTGGCTTTACATTATACAGATGTTGATAGTATCGTAAATTGTAATCTTGCTCCGGGTACCAGCAAATAAAACAAATGCTAGGACAGCGGATACAGAAGTAGATAATGGCGTTAACTTGTTAATCATTCAAGGTCCATGGGATTCCGACATGACCATAGGAAATGTAGAAACAGCAGAAGTAACAAATGGCTGGTATACATGCAATTCAGAAACAAGTTAAATTGATTTAGTTGCAGTGCATTTCAATACTGCTGGCAATTTATTGTTCGGGCTATTAACCTACAGGGACTTGATGTCAAAGAAGATGAAATGAATAACTGTTTGTTGGTTGGCGCTTTACTCCTTTTCTTAACATTATGTCAGTAATTTAAGGTCTCACCTACCAATTACCTCCTCTTATTGAGAATATCAAGATTATTGCGCAAAACAAATAAGAGCTGTGTAAATCGGTTGGGGATTATTTTTTCTGACAATGCTTAAAATGGTCGTATTACTTTTGTACATATGAGAACATAGGAACATTTTTATGAGATCTGCCAAGACTGGATAACTTTGGATATTGTTGGATTGAGATAAAGCAGTTTAAAGATGCGTAGTGATACACTAAAACAGATGGGCAGACTTTTGAAAAATGGAAGGGTATCATCAAACCTTCGAAACTGTGGAAAAGCAGTCTTGTCCAACCCTATGTCTGTTCTGCATATTTAAAATAGCAGAGAACATTCTATGGAAATGAGACACTTTTAGAACCATTGCCAGTGTGTTCAGTGTTCAAGAAGTTAGTGTCTCTATTTGCAGGACAGTACAAAATTAATTCGTGTGTGAGACGTTCAACGATGACCAGTGTACCTAATAATTGTTACCGAAATCCGCTAGGCTGTTAACCAGTACTAGACACACGGATTCCGTGCAATATTACTTTCACAATATCTAAAAATAGTTAATCAGGAACAAACAATTACTTTATAAATATTTTTATGTTTAAAATTGATACAGAGCCTCTTACACTGGGGAACTTTAAAAACGCAATAGTCAGATTTCAGGAAAATAAACAAGTTTTATATAGAAGAATTTTATTCAAAATTCGCAACAATAAAGAAACATATAAGCCTAACAAATTGTGTGAATGTTATCGGAAAATAATTCCCTAAGGATTAACGCTTTAAACATCGATACCCTAAATCACCAACTTTGTTATTAGCAGCGGTTGTAACTACCATTTACAGCAATGTAGGCAACACAAATCTGCCTCGTTGAAATCACAACATTTGCAATACAGTGTTGCAAAATGTTGTTCCTCTCCTGACCCAATGCGTGGGAAAGCTCATGACCGTTTATACGAACGTTAATGCGTCCACCCAACGCTTATCAGACATGCTGAAATGGAGTCTTCCGTTTTTAAAGTATTTCAGTGTATTAACTATACATACATCTCAGAATGGATTGGTATAGCAATGTATTTTAAAACTAGACCTAATCATGATTCTAAAAATACACTTCTCTTCTGTACTGTTTGACAACGTAAACATCGTCATTCAGTCTCGTTCTAAAATGAAGTAAATTCGGATATAAACCATCGGTTTAAACTTGTCTTTATGAAATCCATACCACTGTAACATTTTTTATGAGAGAAACCTAAACAAAAAAGTCAACATAAAAGGCTTCTTTATGTGTAATAATGCATGTACGGAAATAATATCCAGTCTCTCCTCATTGACTTGTGAGATAACTAAACAAAAAAGTCAACATAAAAGCCTTCTTTGTGTGTACTAATACATGTACGGAAATAATGTCCAGTCTCTTCTCATTGACTTGGGAGATAACTAAACAAAAAAGTCAACATAAAAGCCTTCTTTGTGTGTACTAATACATGTACGGAAAGAATGTCCAGTTTCTCCTCATTGACTTGGGAGATAACAGAACAAAAAAAACCCCGTTAAATCGAGGTATATTTCATTCAACAAAAATGTAAAATGTATTTTAACCCTATAGTGTGAATCGCAACGTTTAATATAACTCTATCTTGGTGAAGGAATGAATGAAGGAAGGAAGGAAGGAATGAATGAAAGAAGGAACAAACGAACGAACGAATGAATCAGTTTTACGGTGTACAAACATAAAAATTTAATTTGATGGAAAAAATGGTTATAAGAAAGGCTTGCTTTTTGTGTAAAATAGTAAGACCAATAATAAAAATAGTAATATGATATGTGGACCTAGATCTTTCGCACCTTGTACTAAACTACAAGACACATGAGATTCAGTGGTCCTAAAATTACATTCATAATACTCCTAAAGCACTCAGTGGTTCTTGATAGAAATTTGGAACTTTGCACTTGATAATCTCTTTAAATTTTCTTGCTTTCAAATTTTACGAAATGACGTTTTATTTTCTCTAAATATTAAGATATTCTGCGAACGGATTTACCGTGAGACGAATTCTGAATTAGTGACAGATATAATATAGATGTAATGAGTACCATAAAACAAAGTGACATTATATTCCAGGCAATCTATTTCGTCACGACTATGTGCTATTATGTACTCTCTGTACGCATGGTTTTAAAACCTAAAATACAGATAGGCTGTTATATAAAACACGGCACATTGAACTTCTGGGAACATTTATCATTTTTCAAAATACCATTTTCATTTTTTACTTTAATGCTACAAGTTTAGTGTGTTCAGAAAGAAATATTATATTCATATAGTTTACGTCGAATTTGCAGCTCAAAATCGTCTTAAAGTAACAAAATTTGCTTTGAAGTTGGCCATTAAACACCATTTCCAATTGGAATTCTAATATTCCAATTGGAATTAGTTCCATGCTGAAAATTATGATTTTAATGCGGACAATTTTTTATTGGAAACTCAAAATTCCAATTAAGATATAAAGGGTCAACTTGGATTATTACCAGTTGTCATTCAGGCAATTTTGATTACAAATATGCTGTTAGATAATATGCTGTTAGACAAGTTAAACGCTGCCCTTGAAGTTAGATCCGCCGCCAATACTATCTATGGGGTGCAATATCTTGCTACACTTCTACCAGATCCGAGCCGACCCTTTAGCTCTTAACCATAAAACTAAATACTGTTTATGTGAATATCTGATAATCTTATTCTGATCTAAGGCTAGAAAATTTGTTTCAAAATTCTTACATTATCAAATAATCCACAATGTCGTTTGCAGTAGTTAGTTTAATTCTTCTCGTTTAAAAAAACTACATCTGGATATGATATAAAAGCTGCACTTCACCTTATTGTCGGATTATGTGGCTGGCTTTGAATTCCGTTAATTTTATAAGAGTTATATTGCATTTAAATAACGTGTTCATGCTGTCATCAAAAATAAAGACAGTAAAACTGTTAATGTTTTGTATTTAAAACAATGGGTAAATGAACTGTTGCTTTTGTAGCAATGCACCGTGCAAGTGTTTTTGTTGATTAATTACTTTGCCGACGTTGTTTTGTTAATTTACTTTTCAGAGATTTGAGTAATATTTCAATATGTTTTTGAAGTCATTTTAACTTAAAGTATTCTAGTTCCGACAAACAGCAAATTCCCGCAGCAGGACTAACGTGTGTGTTGTTTTTTTATTTGGTGTTTAAAATCCTGTTTGAAATTTATCATGAGGTTTGTCAACGAGCGTCTACTGTTGGCACAAATCCCTATAATGCAAGTTTTGATGATGCTATAAAAGGTTGCACAGTTTCAAGATTAGCTTTAAATACAATAAACCAGGAACAAAAAGTTTCAATACACGTTAACTTGGATCGTTACATCTCTTGTATGCAACGCGAAAGAATGAATGCTCGTTTCTAAAAATGAGAAACTAAGCATGTCAACTAGTTACGACCATCGATAAACGCCAAAAGGGTTTTACGAAATATTGTATTTCAAGTCATTTTCTTGTATCTGCTTTAAGAATTATTAACTACTGGTTCTACATTCATCGAAACATAGTAGACTAAGAGATATGAATTTATTTGTGTTTTATTCTACAATTGAAAGATTCTTACTGAGTAATAATAATTTAGAGACCCTGCAATAGAAACATTTTCAGTTAAGCTTTTCATTTCTGATCAAAGAACAAATAAATGCTGTTATTTCTGAATGAAAGAAAAAAATGAAACAAATATATTTAAATCAGATATAACAGGACATATACGATTGCAAGTTTTAGTTTTTGACATGATTGAAAAGAGCGAGGATTGGCACACCCGTAAGACTCGTTCGACGCTCTTGTGGCAGTTTAATGGCGATAACTCATGTTTTCACCTTTTCTCTTTATGCATGAATGTTTCCATAATATCATCAATTTCAATTTCCCAGAATAAAATGTCACCAAACATTACTGACTTTAATGACTAAGATAATTCTGTAGAAGACAATGCAGAACTAATGTAATTTGCTTCAAACACATCTCTAACAGTACAACAATGTGAACGCCAAATATAAAGTTTACTTACACTTAAAATGCATTAAAATTGTTATTTTTACTAATTATCATTGTCACGTGTCACGTGTTTTCACACGTGGTGAATGCAAAAAGCAATATTTTGGATTAACCATAATCGACAGTCATTACAATGAGCGACGCCATTAGTCAAATTTGTATTGGAAATATATTTATGGATTAGAATGGTATCCATTAAAACGTCATAATGGGTTTGAATTTACGCAAAATGCGTGTCATGCATGCATTTTCACCAAGTAATTATTGTGCTGAAGAGTGTACCACGTGATAGGTAGAATGACGTCAGTATACTAATGCTAGTTTTTTTAATACATTTTGGACATACGTATGTCTATATTTTGTAAAGACGATACATACTAATGGTGATATATTGTAACATTAATGTGAAGCTATTCTTGCCGCAGTGTTCGTCAGTAGGCGGATTCGTCTCAAACATTCTGTATATCAATTTTAGCACCTTCAAACACATTTGGTATCATATTCTTCTTCAAAGGCTTAAACAATGACGAGGCGCCTGTAACTGCTACATCTGTAAAGTAAAGAACCATCGATCCACTTGTAAAGACGTACCAGGAAATAGGACATTATTGGCAAAAGAATTCGATATACACTCATTACTAATTTCAAGTTTCTCTAAAATGATTACCTATTTCAATTAGATGGTGATGTTAACAAATTAGTTTGAAGTGTTTGCTTCCAGATAATTCATCACGGCGTTTTTTGCCTTTTTTTATTCATTTTCACACGTAACGAGCGTTATATCTTCATCTAACTCAGGATTACGCAAAAAATAAACCACTCATATTTCATTATTTTAAACAAAAAGAATCAAAGCAACATCCCTTCCAAGAACGCAAATGATAATGAAATAATTATATACTTTTACAATGTTTTAATAGAGCAATGTGTCAAATTAGTTAATTGTAGCAACAAATAGTGCTGAGTCTATCTTGAATCGACAAATTAGTTTCAGAGTTGAAGATTATCTTATAATCCTCAAACGTATTTTTAAACCATTTCTATTATTCTTTTACTTTCCTCAAAATAAAAGAGTAAGTATACTTCTATTGATCATCCAAGTTTAATTGTGATAGTAAACGTAATAACACTTAAACATTGGTGACAGCAAGACAAATTGTTTTATACAATAAGTTCAGATTTAACTAATCTTTCCCAGATCCTGATATCACCCGAATCAGGTCTATTAACCCAAAGAAAAAGTAGGAATTTTGCCTGTCCCATAATTCATAGCAAATGAATGCTTACTAAACTGTGACATTATTAAAACTTTTTGTTGAAGCAATTGACCAATCAATGTGCTTAATTGTGGATTTCCAAACAATGTTACTACAGACTTAGGTTCAATTGAGAAGAATGATCAAAATGGTTCAGATTTTATGTAATACAATACATGCTACGTGACTGTTTATCGTGTTTGCTTATACATATGTATATCAGTATAAACATGAAATAAGAGCAGACTATATTTATTGGAGATGATGCAGTTAAAAATAGATAAGTATAATTAATGATAAAAATAAGGGTCCTCCGTTGCAGAGTGGTCTAAGGAGCCGTCTCACGATGACTTACCTTCCGTCGCTAAGGTCTTATGTTCGAGTCAAGCTCACTCCAAAAACTATATGTGAGAAAGTTTGCCAGTTACTTGCGGAAGGACAGCGGTTCTTTTCAGATCAATTATGCGGTTCCCATCCAAAACAAATGATAATGAAAACAGTCTAAATAAAGTTCCAATATTTTGTACGCTGATTTCGTTAGTCACCAGCAGTTAAGAAGATCGGAACCAGTTTCACGTTAATGATAGACATGGGAAGGATCATGTGTGTTTTCAACTGCCTTTTTGTTTTAATTAAATTGATGATTTAAATTCTAAATATAATGGTTGGAACCGATTCAGGGCCTTAATCATCAATTAAAATGTTCCGAAAAGATAAACAAAGGCCAGGTATATTTCAGAGCAACATAACATTATATAAAAAATAGTTAAAGCAATATTTACGGTTTTACAATATTATGTACATGTTTGTAAATGTGTTAATCAATTAATTATGTAATAATGATTATATTGATAAAATCATTAATTGAAAACATTTACATATATTAAGGAATATCGCTTACAATATTTTTATATCATGGCTCAAGTCTGTAGAACTGACCTAGCTCTCCCGATTGGGTCCGTTCGTTAAATAGCAATGATGTCAACCCCATGTTTTTGTTCCTGCATATTTTGACTAACAGTGTCAAATCTATAGACACAAGACACTTTTAGATCCATTGACAATGTGTCCAGTGTTCCAGAAATGCATGTCAATAATGTAGAACAGAAAAAAATTAAGTTGTACGTTGAGATTGCCTATGCCCAATCGGCAATGGAATATCGCTTTCAGATCATGTTCTAAGTGTGTAATATTAAATATTGTGGCGAAGCCAGCCAGACACAAGTTTAGTCAATTATTGCTTTGATGCTAAAATCTAAGTCAATTAGTCAATTAAATGTAATTGCAGTGCTTTTAAATGTTTCTGCGTCGTTTCACGCTGATCAATGTGAACACTAACATTATACTCATCTAATTTTCATCTAAGATTTCTGCACAACCATAATTACAGAACACATATTGACATCATCAAAGGAGAGGCCGTAACACATACTTTTACCTTATTTGCTAACAGTTGTCATGATTGGTTTGTGGTTGGAACCAACCATATTTTGAAAGAAGGTGTAGTCTGCGTAATGAATAGAAATCAAATATATTTGAGCAAATGATTAGTTCTGATTGATATACGTAATACTTTATTGAATCAATATAGTATTTACGAGACTGCATACATGATAGTCATGTTATTTTGTGCTTTTGACGAGAATGGGAATTATTGATTTCGTTCCTGGCGTCAGTGTCAGCAGCAGTGATGATATTTAGTGTTGTTTTTGTGTTTTTTTTGTATTACAGATTCATATCTCAGTAACTACTAATTGTACAAAAATGAAAATATACGCACTCATTGAGGACACTCAAGGGAGACAAATTAAATTACTCCAGTTTCATTTTGGCCAGTTTGATAAGTTTTATAGCAAGTTTGTATCTTTACTGGACTTTCCAAGCATTTCATGTCACTTTAAGTTTCACTTTTATTTTTATTTTTTATCTATCATTTCCTTATGAACTATTAATGATTCGAGGTATTTAAGTGAAATAAGGTAACATTATTGTAATGTTTATACTGTGATAAGGTACATAAACTGTGATGTAATTCTTTTATGTTCATATCAAAGTAGAGATCAATAGTTATTTAAGATAAAATATCATTGTAATGTAATATTAACCTATTTTTCATCAATTTTGTAAAAAGGTATATATGTGCATGCGTGCGAGCGTGCCTGTGTGCGTACGCCTCAAACGTTATCAGTCATTACACGTAGGTTCGAATTTCAATCTGAGAAGTTGGCCATTGTCCGATAACTTAAAGAAATTACTTTGTTTAATTGTTTATACATACCACTAAGGCTGATTTTTATCGCGAACAGTTTATCGTACTGAAATATTTTCCATTAGACCAAGTCTTATTTTTTATCACTGTTGCAAATTTATATACACAGTACAAACTGTATCGACTGACAAAATAATAACATGAAAGGTATTAAAACAGACTATACACTGCAATAAATATTCGCATCGTTGTTATATATTATCACATTGCACCGTCCTTATCATTATCAGTCTTCACGGCGTGTAATTAGTACGCATAGCCGGGAATTGCTGGAAACATTACAGTGGAGATAACTGCGCTTTATTATACAAGTTAGTATTGAAAACACATAAACGAACAGACAGGAAAAGACAAACTGCCGATTTTTGTTTTTCATTTCTTTGTAATGATAGCTTAGGGTACAATTTGCCAATAATAAATGGACAATGAACTGAACGTTATTGCAAAACCATGACAATGGAAAGTTTGAGGGATTCCCCCTGTAATGTCGTCTGTGTGTGATGTCAATTTGTTACTGAAAAGAAATTGTGTTTTGACTGTATTGTCTCAGTTTTTTCCTACAATATATGTGACCATGTATGATTATTGCTACAATATGGCTGACCATGTATTATATTATCCCTACAGTGTAACTGACCACAGTGGAATTCATGTATGTCATGGAGATCTTTCATGGATTTTTTTTTCTCGAAAATACATCCCTTATACAGTAAGTGTTCGAGCCGTTGGTAGGAGGTATTGGGTGCAAATTCCTTATTAAAAAGACTTAATCACACCGATACTGGTTCGACTTTGTGAAAAGGTTCTTTTATCATTTTTTTTATTTAATCACATAAATTACGCAGCAGGAGTGCAATAAAACCATGGCATATCTTAAATATCAACCTAGTTTAATATCACTTCTGATTCTTCGCTCGGCGTTTTCCGTACAACTCGGTTCTCGTACGTAAAATGCCGAGCTACGTTCTGACTTGCACATGTATATATCTCGATGTAGATATATTGTTATGTATTTAATATAATTAAGAATAATTTTACATTGATATGATATACTCATTCATAGAATAAATCACTGTTAGTTTCTATCTTCTCTATGATTTATGTAGTTTTTCAAAATTATCGAAACAGTTAAATATTTGTATGCTCGCATGGGACCTAAGCATGCGACATAAAAAATTATGCAGTGAAGTTTATAGTTATATTTGACAAATATCAATAATACTCGTTTTAGTATCTTGATTTGTATTGAACATTCAGCAAATGTAAGCATTGTTTCTTTTATTTGATCGAAATATTTGAGTTTACACGAGATATCCATACTATTTAATCTATATATTCTCCTATGATATCTTAACATGTGACATATTTCAAAGGCACTTTTAGTTTTATTATACAGACGTATTCTTTGTATTCTTTGTTTCTGGTTGATTTATCTGATTTTCCATTTGATGTTAGTACTGTTAAATCATGATTTTAAACATTGGACCCTTATCTGTAACATGTAATATGTTTCAAGATTTTTATTCCACGACTTCAAAACAATTAGTATTTAGGAATATACATTGTGAATTCACAACTGTAAGCATTGTTTCCATTTGTTGACCGATTTATCATTTGATTTAATACTTATTCTAGCTGTATTCGTATCTCCTTAGTTATATCTTGATTATATCATCTCGTGGAACCATAGCACGGCGCATCTATTCATCACACGTTGCAATAAATTTCATAGTTTTTAGAATGCTTATTCGTTTAGAATCGCGATCTAAAACAAATACTTTGTTTATTCTTAGTTCGTACTCAATGAGGAGGTATTTTAAGTTAACTACAAATGACAGGTTCCTACGCGGACTACTTAACATAGAGCCGGTACTTCGGTGACAGCTCTAAAAGCGATATAAATCCATCAACATTTAGGATCTGGGTTTTTTTCGCTATTGTTTTCTTTCTTTTATTTTATTATTTGTTGATTATTATTTTTGTAAGAAACATCCGGATTGATATGGTTGCAGTAGAACATCTCTAGTGTGTGTTTAAATGATTAACTGATTCCGTGACTGTATTATACAATACTAGTTTTATTTCGATATTTTAAGGGTCCTTCGTGGCCGATTGGTTTAATGCCGCATGCTCTAGTCTCACTTACTCCAAATACTTTACGTAAGAAAAGAAAGTTTGTCATTTGCTAACCGAAGGACGGTGGATTTACTCAGTTTCTATATGAGGTTTTCCTCCACCGATGAAATAAGATATACCATATATAATCTGAAATGCGTTGAAAATGGCGTTTAGTTTCTTTCGAGATTTTCAAGATACATCAAGTGGTGACAACCTCAGTTTTTATTTCGAGTTTTCCAGTATAGCTCTGTGTTGCCGATTTGTTTTGTTTGGATGAGGTTTAACGCCATTTTCAACACATTTATGTTGCACATGGAATATAAAGTTTTATTCGTGGATAAAAACTAAAGAAAGAATCTGTATGAACCATCGCCCTATTCGCAAATAACTTGCAAACATTCTCACGTTAAGCTTTTGGACCGAGTGGGACTCGAACCTACAGCAGTTTATAGAGGTTAAGGACCTTAGAATGACGTCTAGGACAAATCTGTATTTTATTTCGAGCTTTCTTAATCAATTTAAAATTCCATTTCGAGCTTTCAAAGGCATGTTTATAAGTTATTCAAAGTCATAGGTATCTATACAGTTAAAACTTGATATCTTTGAATCATACTTTAAGCTTTTCTATTGACTAATTTATGTGTATGATTTAAAGACTAGTTACAATGTATCCATACAGTCATAACTTGATATTTTTCATTAGGCGTAACACGAAACTTGTATTCATCACTCATAGCAATGCCGATCTAAGCTATATTTACAAACGTCAATAATACTCATTTAAGTGTCCGTCTAACCGCGTTATAAAACAAATACCTTTTATCCTTGTTTTATGTCACAGGCATAACATTGCTCATTTTGTCATGATCAAGCTTTGCAGTATTGATCACCGCCAAAATAATCATACGCGAGAGGGACTACTTTTTTATTCCCCGAATAACATGTATTTCATATAAACAAGCAGAAACAAAGAAAACAATAACAATATTTAACGAACATAATTATATTATGCCATTTTTTAAAAAAAATATTGCATAAAATAAGCTATAAATTACAATTTTATCAATCAAATTAACAAAACCCGGCTACCAGTATTTTCAAGTACTTCGATCTATCTTGCATTCGTAGTCAAAGAGGATGTAATTTAAATTTAAGTACCTTATAACGAGTGACATGTCTTGAATGAATAATTCAATACTACATTCGCGCTATAATGACAGCTCTTATGAAGATGTGTGCGTTTTTCACCCATAAACATAACCGTCCAATTAGGAATTTAAATTCTATGGTAATTGATTATTTTCAGTTGTTTCATTTTTTGTTGATTTCATCCATTCTTTCATTATGTTGTTGATAGATTTGTTTAAGAAAATGTCCTGATTGGTTTCTTTGTGTTAGATATTTCTCCAGGGTGTGTTTATACGATTAACTGGTTTCTCGATTGCCTAGTATTATATAAAAAAATATTTTAAGTTTTACTTTAGACTTTTTAAAAAAAGCAGTAATCACACTCATGGACGTTGAAAACGCACCACTTACATACACACTGTCAGGTTATTTCAGTGCAAAAAACTGTCATCCGATTTAAAAGAAGGACGTTAAGTTTTCTACTGTCAACATTTTATGTCAATGATTTATATGCATTCCTTTCCAATTTTCGAAGTTTCCTCTAAAAGTGAAAACTCACAGGCGTCAATATTGAATAGAGAATAAATTTGGAGACAAATTCTCGTAGTTTGAATATGACAGGCGGTAACATTGAATGAATATTACCATCCATAATTACACAAATTATAATTTTTGTTTCTTTTTACAGAATGATTGACACGCATTCATAAAAGTATTCTTTGGTCCTCTTATGTCGTTCTGTATATAGTTTTTAGTCATATTTACAACTGTCTATAAAATGCATTTAAATCTCCATTTAGAATCGCAACATATAAGAACAACTACTTATAGTCTGAATTTGTATTCACAAGAAAGTAATTAAAGGTTTATTATCTAACTTGAAATAAGACTGACATGCCTTTAGCGGATTACTCAATACTGCAATATCGCTACAGTGGCATCTCTAATAAATAGGTTAGCGGCATAAATACATTATCTTTACCGCCGTATTCTTAAGTAACGGATTGAAATAAAATTGATGATAATTGAACAATTTCCGTTTATATTTCCTTTGTTTCCTTTCTCTCCTTTTTTGTTTCTTTTTATGCTGATTGTTGTGTTTTGAAATTTCAAAAGTGTGTTCAAAAGATTAACTGATTCCTTGAGTCCTGGTAATTTTATATAACATTTTCATTTAGTCAGAATTTATTAGGGTTCGCCGTTGCCGAGTGAACTACCACGCTGTCGTTTAACGATCACATATCTCTCACCGCTGAGTTCGTTGGTATGAACCACGTCTGATCCAAAACAGTTCATGTGAGAATCCTTGCCAGTTACTTGAGGAAGGACGGTTGTTTTATTCAGATTCATCACGTTGTTGTCTTCTTCCATAATTAAAACTGAATATACCCTATATAACTAGATTGTCTGCATAAGGTTTAACGTCATTTTGAACACATGCTTGGATATATATAAATTTCACAATTTGTTTTATATTTTTGTGAAGTATATGTGCGCATAAAAGGCGCTCATCTTAATTTGTGAACGTTTTCACAATTTTATTAATTTTAATTGTGATTTTTCCACACTTCCATGTTTTTATCATCGTAATCGTTTGACATCATAACATTGTCATCATTTATAGTTTCATTTTCATCCCTTGAAGAAGGAATAATATATATTCCGAAAGCGTTCGGATTTTTTAAAATAATTTTTAAGAGTTCAGTATTGTTTGGGTTTATTTATTAATTTTTAATAATTAATTTATTATCTTTCCCATATATATATACGGTAGTTCGTGTTTTATTTAAGAAGGAAGACTTCAGAATTAATATGAATTAAAGAAAACCTTATTCCGCAATGAACTATCTGTCATCAAGTGTTAAGCCAAACTGGATTCGATCCTGCGACCTCATATCGATGGGTGAAAGCGAAAAAGGTCTAAGTGCATATAAATAAAGAAGTACTATGACCTTTTTCGCTTTCACCCCTCGATATGTAAACTGGATAACATCCGTAAGACGATATCGCCTTAGACTACTCTATGGAAATAATTGTGTTAAACTGATATAATATTTCTGTAGAATCTATTGCATGACTCACCTACTTAACTAAATACAAACTCAGACATTCTGCCTTATTCATTTATATAATGCACGTATTGTCGCGTAGTTTGCCCTCGGATATAACGAACAAATGCATTATTATACAGAATTATTGAAATTAATATAACGAAATTGTCATTTCTATTCTATACTTTAATTATAATATCAAATTAGTATTTCATTACATCAAATGATTTGTAAACAATCCCAGTGCATGGCGAACATTATATCTTATCTTTCTTGTAAGCAGACATTTTGATAACGTCTGTTCCCCCAAAGAGAGACACAAAGACGACATTTATGCTTTGCTGTTTTACTGTTTTTAATTTTAGAGTATACATTTGCTGCAGCTATGTGGTTGACCGCCATGTAATGGTTACAGTATATATTACACTCGAGGCCAAAAAACGTCTTGTCTAAAGCTATTAACAATGTAAGCACTGTCTATACAACGGAGAAAGATAAACTATCATTTCAATCAGGACTGTGTAGATTAACGTTCAGTATGTGTGTGGTGGTCGCACAAATGTGTACAATGTCTCTCCGAACTCTGACTTACTCTTGTTGTAATTGTACTATGTACTATGGCATGAGTGTTGGTGCATATTCCATTACCCTCATTGAAAGACTCAATTAAACATGTAAAAATAACTATTTTCTTTCCTGATTGCTTGAGAAATGCTTCTAAGTGATCTTTTTATCACATATTCTTACATGTGAACGATTAAGTGCACTTGAATGTCCAATTGATGAGCGGGAAAACCACGATCCTTAGCAGTAACACTTAACACTTAACAGTGTAATGGAATCAATCATAGTTACTAATGGCGACGCTTACTAAAATCATTAATTTTCCTCCATGTTCGTATAGTGCCGTCCACTTTTGCTGAGGAAACGTTTATATCGTGTGTGTATTAACAGTCCGGACGGTTAAGTAATTCGGAATGACGTCTGGTAGCCAATCCTGTACCCCATCTGGCCGGCTACAGTCTCTTTGATGATTGGCCATGAATTTTGTTTCTACACCCATTCTCTTTTTGAATATATGTGGGGGAACCAGTCAGTGACTTGCAGCGATAAGGTGTGTCTAGTACATTGTATGTGAACTAATGGAAGAAAGTTAATGTGGAATGTACTGGCCACAATTCAATAATTTGAAATACTGTTGAAAAACATGACGTAAATCTTCATACAAACACATACTATACTATTAGAAATGGGTTCCTAGTTTGTATATTGATAGATGTAAGAAGACCGTCCGACTGCAAATGTCGAGTTTAGAGGTCAACAGGGTCAAGTGTTGTTTAATTAAGCTAAGCACTATTTCCCGTTTATGATTCATGATAATAGCATGTTTACATACATTTTAAAAAGAACATAGAAGAATTCATCAATATTTCGGTTCTGAGATTTAGTCCCGAACGCAAAATGTCAATTTTATTAAATTTATATAACATCTATTAAACAAGCGAGGTACTTGCAGAAACAAGCAGTTTTACTGAGTTTTTAACAGAAAATGGTATAGGATCACATTTACTACCATAAATGGAGTTTTACAAAATATTTTATAATTAGTGTGTGTGTCTGATTCTCATAGATGAATTTAGTCCCTATTGTATCTCCGTCTGTTTCTATGCGTTGTTCGTATTACCATCTTTCCATGCTTCAACTTCTTCTCCCGTTGGACATATATCTTCTCAATTTTGATCAACTTAAACATGAACTATGTCAGTTATAATCACTGTTTTCTTACCCTGAAGCGCTGTGGTTATCGTTCTTAAATTTTTATCTTTCCCAAGATAGTTGGTGTTTCAGGATAAACACTTGAACAATGTGTATTAATAAAGCATTCGAAATCCCAAGTTGCTTCGTATTTACCTTATGGTTAAGGCTGATGATACGCAATGACGCCGTCTGTGTGTTTTCCTATTTACTCGCAGTACAGTTCGATAAATGGAATGTATATTGTGTGTGCTTCGAAAAAAAAGTGTTATAATTAAACAATTTATTATATGACAGCTGATAGCAGCTCCATTTAATTAGTTTTTGTGAGTGTTTTATTGTCTTGTTCATATGTACTTCCGTTAATGTTACTAATGAGATATTAATAAAATCAGTATTTACGAGGGGCATTCAATATATTCTATTACTGGTCTTCGGATATTTAATATTTTCACAGGAATGGGATTTTTTTCAGGCCATCCCTTCAAAGTATCCCCCTCCTCCCCGTACAGATACATATTTTTGCAATCTTGCTGTCCACGACCTTAATGCCGCAAAGTAGTCTCCCCTTGGTAAACTGTTCAGAAACTAAACAATTTCAGACCCAAGGGCAGCTACCTGTGAGCTTTTTCTTAGCATATGAAATAGGAAAATTCATAGGGGTTGAAGTCAGGGGAATAAGGGGAGTGTTCAACCGGAATAACATTTTCTTGTTCTAAAAAGATTGTACACTTTCACTTTTGTGGGCAGAAGCATTGTCAGGAATAAGCTGTATGCCTTCCAAACCATTACTTGGGCGTTTATTTTGATATAATATTTTGACAGATATAAGTACGTTACCTTTGTAAAACTTGCCTGTATTTGTTCTACCCTATTTGCAAAGAATTTGTACAACAGGATCACTAGAATTTAAGAAAATGGCATATAAAATCTTCTTGGCGCTTCTTGTCCTCTGTCCTATGACCGTCCTAGGCTGATAGTCAGACATTTTCCTAGGGTAACAATTTTTATATTTTTGTCAGAAGTTTTAAAGCACAATCAAAACGCTTGTCCTTTTGGTCAGGTGTCAGCAAGTGGGCGGGGTGGTGGATACTTCTAGCACAAAGCTTCTTTAATTTCAAACAGTTAGTCAGAATATGATGTACGGTGCCTTCTGAAATGCCTACACTATAAGATATCTGGGAAACAGTATACCGTCCACATTTTCCTACCATAGCCATTAAAGCACCGATGTTTTCCTTTGTTGCTGCAACAACAGGCCTACCTGGGCGGTTATCTTCTTGCAGGCTATGCTGACCCCATTTAAATTACTTAACCCAACAAAAAACTATTCTTAATGTTACGGCAGAACTATCATGTATACGACACAATTCAGAATAGTTATTTTTTGGCGATAACAGAAAAGAAACTCGGCTTTTATGTAAGCCCTTATTTTTTTTCTTCAGGTTCCAGTATGACATTGAAATAAAGCCATGTGCATGGGTGTGTATAATTCAGCAATTAATAGCTTGGTCAATTATGATCGGATTAAATGAGAATTTGCAAGCCTATTGATTAAACATCCCCAAATAATTGCACCAATTGTTCATGTACTTACGCAACACTGTTTATACCGAAGGCCATTAATGACATATTAAATACTCCTCGTACATGGGACCATGTAGCATTAATGCAAACGAAACAAAACGCAAACGAACGAACAGTAAAGGTCTCGCTACGCAATTGAATTTGTTATCTTTTGTTCTATCTAAAATAAGGTCTGAGATGTCCAGGGTAAAGCAAATAGTATACGTAGAATTTTTGTTTCATAGCAGGACTATATCCCCGAATAAAATGCACAATTACTGGTAGGTTGAGCAGCTTTTTTACACCAATGATGTCTTAATGCAGTATATATGCTATATCATCTTTAGATCTACTCATCTGCAGAGCAAAAATTCGCAACCACTATGAACCATTTTGGAAACGTTTCAAACCAAATTAAATCGGGCGGTTTTAGGCGTATATGTAATATTCGTATTACCGTGGGGATGGAAGTGGCTTGACTTTGTAATAGGACGTTCACCCGATTATCATTCTTATTATGCACATCACAGTTGAGATATGCATCTTCTATATTAATGACGTCTGGATTGGCCTGCGGATGACCGGCGATTGTAACTGTTGTAACTTAGTTTACTTTGGTAATCCGCATAAATCCTGCTACCGTAAGCGTGTTTAATCAATCCCCTATGTTTTACTCCCAGAGAGGAGACTATCGAATTACTACACTACGCTAGGCTATCTGTTAGTTTATACTAATTTATTTTAGCTCGATTGCTATGAAAGCTCAGAGCTTATATGAACCGCTCTCTAGTCCGCTTCCTGGGTAGAACCAGTACTGAGTGTTGTTTTACGAGAGACATTGGGGCGAGCTGGGGATCGAACCCTCAATATGTGGTGTAAAGGCCAACACTCTATCTGTTGATGGTGAACTAACACAGATCCATGTGTATAAAGTGTACTTTCCTCGAATTTCAATTTTTTGGCAGTTGGAGTTGAACTTTTGTTTCAAAATGCATATTACAAACACTTTTTGAAAAACAAAAATGTTGCCATTTAAATTTATTAACAATAATGTAGTAGTTTGCAACATTATAAAAAGACAATGCATTGACAACTGAAATTTTGAAAAAGGGTTCTCTAATTTGAATCATATACTGAATTATTTAAAGCCTGCCCCCAGAGACATCTTGTGGCTTTTATATGGCCGTTGGAGCTTGCAAGACAACTCAATGTGGATTCTGTCGTTTAAAAAAAAAGAATATTGTTATTTGAGAGTTCAAATAGGTTATTTGACTTTTAAATCAGCGACACAACATGAGCAGATGCATGTTTTTGGATATTTATATTTACTGTGTATATTATGGCAAGCAGTCATGTCTAACCGTTGATGTTGCTGACTGCATGATTGTAACAGATACAACGGCATCAAGCAATTATCCCACTGAATTATTCAGCATGCGATAACAGTAGATAATGCAAATATTTAAAGAATTGAGCAAAACAGTATTGTTAATGTTATACGCAATGACATTTGCTATTGTCGTCTAATGTTTGATGTTATTTTAACACGCAGTTCTCATACTCGTATTTAAATCTCCAACAATTATAATAAGTTGGCATCGACTGGTTGATTGACTGACTAATTGGTTTGGTTGATTAAACCTTTGATCTTTGATTGTTTTTGTCCATAAATAATAAAGGATAGAACATACATAATTATAATTATACAAGATACACGTGCACAGAAAATAACATACATATTTATATACATATACATATATGAGATCTTGCATATACTGAATATACCAAAATCAAAAATACTGTTGCTGTGATTGCAATTATCATATCTCTTTGTGAAATGATAAAGTTACTATGATCCAATTTGTTTCTGTTTCTGTCGTGTGAGTAGGTATGAACCCTTTACAGGGTCCTACTCTTCTAAAGCGATCACTTAAAGTATGTAAATTGTCCTAAGTCCAGATGTGTTACATGTAAAGCCATTGTATATAAGATATAGTTGACACCAATTATATCGGGTTGGTCTAGTGTCCATGGTTTGCATTGTAGCTAGGTTGCTCGTTTAGTCTAGTCTGTACGTGTTTGTCTGCCTTTTTTTTCACAAAAAATGATTTCCAGTAATATATATGCACTGGATGAATCATATTTACTGTAAATATTGACATCAGTATACATATACATATGTTAACACATACTGTATATCTTCGTTGGCTCGAACACGTATTGTTAGAACACCACATATAGCTCGAACCACTTATCAGGTCCCAACCGAATTCCTATTTCGATGTATAATATGAAATTGAATAATACTTTGCTCGAACAACCTTTTACTCGAACTATTTTATCTAGTCTCTTCGGGTTCGAGCCATCGAGGTTCTACTGTATGTGTTATACAGTCAAACTTGTGTAAGCGGTAATCTCTTTTTAACTGTCATCTATCTGAAGCAGTTAATTGTATTAAGCAACAGCCTGTCTTAAAAGGCCATTGATGATCATTCCCTTCACCGGCTACTAAAGACAAATTTATGTATATACAAAATATTTATAAATAAAAAAAAAAAACATCTCTAAACAAAGTTAATGTTAATAATAAAATTAGAAGATATGCTTAAGTTTATTCAAGAACCTAATATCTCCCCAAACAGGTCAGACTCTATTAATCCCCAATGAAAAAGCGGGGAATTCTATGCCTGTCCCACAATTCATAGCAACGGAACACCTACTAAACTGTGACATCATCAAACTATCAGTTGAAGTAACGGACCAATCAACGTGCTTTAATGTGGCTTTCCCTAAATTGCTTTTTAGCAGACCCAATCAGGATAGCTGGTCCGTTCTATAGACTAAGATATGTTTGAAAACAAAGTGTTTAAATTATAATTTACGATTAATCAGGCAATACCACTCAGTTGCTCCTTTATTCACTACCTCCGTATTAAAATCTCCGACTATAATGCATTTCTGTCTAAATCCATTACCATTGGAGCAATAAATCAATCCATGTAACATGAGCACGTCGAGCGAGTACAGTTGGCAATTTCACAACCTAAAATAGAATAATACAGACAGGGTTACTATAGCTCCTGAAAATACATTTTAATTGTATCGTTTTGAATTATGCACTTAGCAAAAATAGTCAAACATCAAGTGTATAACAGAGATTGAAGGATGACATATGTCATGGTCTCTGTTTCATTATTCATGAATGTTAATTAATCATCATTTCAGATTAGAATATAATTACAAAGAAACAACTATCACAAACGAAGCATGATATGCATATCAAATGAACAAACATCAATATTGAAATCGATTGTGCTCATGTTTACGGGTCAAACTAACCTTGACATCTATAAACAAATAATCACATGGAGATATTAATCTGAATCACGATATACCAGCCAGCACAGCAAATGTATCTGAAGTTTAAATACCAAGCTGCGATAAAAGATGACTTTGGGGATTAATATGATTCTATACAGAACTCAAATCAGAGAATCCATTTTCCTGAGCTATAAAATCACCACTGAATTGTTTATGTTATAATTTTGCATACTACGAGAGTATCATTAATACATTTTATTGGCAAAAAGAAATTTTCAAAACAGTGTTTGTTATATTCTATGGTGGAGTTTATGAAGTGGTGCGCAATAAATTGTAAACAAAATATACATGAACCTGTGTTTATACAATTACAGCAGCAAAGTTACGGTTTACTTTAGAACTTTACCATAACTGACAAGTTAAGAAATCAGCTGTTGTAGGTCTCACTTTGTTCTTTGTTTTATATAAAATATGGTCTAGGATTTCACTGGTAAAAAAAGAATTTGACATAGAATTTTTTTGGAAGGTGTTTTTTTTTTTTCATAGCAGGGATGTGTACCCACATAAAAATGCACAACAACTGGTAGGTTGACATTTTTATTTTTTAAAAGGAGAGTGACACCCAGAAACTTTAAAATAATAAGACCTCAAATGCTCATAAATACATGCATATGTTGAAATCCCATAAAAGTCACCTTTTCAACACCAGTGATGTCTTATTGCAGTATATGCTATATCAACTTCTGCTTTACTCATCTGCAGCAAGAAATCACAACTACCATGAACCATTTTGAAAATATTTCAAAACCAAATTACATAGTCCTTTTTTTCAAGCGTTAGACTCATGTTACCGTGGGAAAAAAGGGGTGTAACTGTGTAGTTAGATGTGTGAATTAGCCTCTCCTATATAACTCTCTGCCCCGGTAGAAAATGTTAAGCCTTTAAAGACGCAAACTGATCTGCCAGGGTAGAGAACAATGAAGCAGTGACTAATGTACAAACAGCTGAATTATTTACTTGTCATTTAGGCCACAAAGTGTTTAAATAGACCAAACAATTGTCTGCTCCAAACCTGCAGAGAGTGTATAATCACAGATCGATGTGTATTTGGTTACAATTTAGGGTGCATGATCTCACAAGCATCCCTCCATAATTTCATTTCTTATCATTTGGAGTTAAACTGCATATAGTAATAAATATTGCAGTGGTGAGTGCGAAATCTTGAAACGGGATTGATTTGAAACTGTATAAAATTATATAAAACCTACCCCAGAGCTATCTTGCAGCTTTAATAATTATGGCAGTTGGGGTTTTAAAGACGATTGCTTTAGTTTTTGTCTCATTTTTCTATAATTAGAATTTTGCTAAACTTCCCAGTATTTCAGTTTAATATCAGAAATAAAAAAATAACAGTACAGATGTGTGGGTATTACCTCCTTGTAAACATACCCGTCCTTAAAAGTTGGCGAACTAATATTGAACTTTACGTATATACATGCGTTTATTATTAATTTTTATGAAATTGCTAATTATAAGCTTGAATTTAACTGTTGAGAGTTTTTAAAAACAAAATCATTTCGGCAGAGTGTCAATTGTTTTTCAGTTTTGTAATACAAATATAGCGTTTAATTAATCATTTGAAATAGTGTATGTATAAATATTGCTTAAAAACTTACAAAATACTATCTGTAAAATGCACGTTATCGCGCAAATTGAGAAAAAATAGCTCTTAAAGTATGCCATCGTTTAGTTAACGTTTTTATACTAATTGAGCATGTTTGTATAAATACTGAGATTTCTACTATATTTCATATCCAGGTTAAATTGCTATAAATAACTATTTTATACCGGTATGCATATTTCGTATATTGAACACAACATAAGAGACCAATTTTAGACGTATCCGTAAATTATTGTGCCATCCGAAATAGGGCCTAGTGTAGTATAGCAGTAAAATTATAGCAGTCGTCCTTACATATCTACATGGAGTTGATCGAAACGCATGTTAACATTATAATGCATAGTGTAGCATATCCATTCCAATATTTCACTATACAATGACACGTGAGTGGAAAATGTTTTATTTCACGCGATTAGTGTGATATTCTATTTGCATTTCTGATAATGTCAATTGTACAAAGAATTGTTTGTTATTAGTTGAAAGTGTCTCCCTCGGGGGTTTTCCATAACATATTCACGAATGGTATAAATGTATGTAAAACCTGCTTTCTATATGACAAACATCTTGACAATTTCTTCTTTTTTTACGAAAATGTAGTGGGAATCTGATTCTGGTGTTCTGATTGGTTTATCTTAACAATCGGTCTACCTCGGCGAGTTATAACTGCATTGATTTTCGTCATAGTGTAATTTTAAGCATACAAAAAGTCACGTAACTGTTGCGTATGCGGTGTTTGTTTCAGCAAATTAGATAATACTTCTATATTCAAGTCGTTTCAAGAAACAAGTGCCGCAGATGATTAGAACCAATAAAACATCAACATTTGATATTTTAGGTCTGGTTATCAGCAATAAAATATACAACTACATGGGAAATTGCAATGCATGGCATTTCAACGAGGACGATTTGGCTAGAACCGTTCAAAATATAATTTCAATTTTAATAACAAATGAGCTTGAAGCCCAAATTCAATTACGAAAATAGTTGCCACGCAAGTGCAAACATCTCATCAATATTCATGATGTTAGAAACTTCATACCGTAATTCACTGGTTGACATATACATATATATATATATTGTTTTAGTCGGGCTTGATGCCAAAGTCATAGTGTTGCTTATGTCGGTGAAGTCGGATTTTACAGTCTTGATCATCGCTAAAATGTTCCTATATGACAGGGACTAACAGCATTGTATAAAGTCATTTTATTTTAAATATGTTGCATCAAATAAAACCAAACACTACAATAATATCAATCTAATTCGGAAACGGTATGAATGGCCAGGTGATTAAAGTCCGGCTCTCAGTACTTGGAGTACTTTGATTATCTTCCATGAAACTTAAAATGCACAATTTACTAAAACTAACACCGGTAAAGTCAGCTTGGCCTGAAACCGAAAATAGGTAATGTACGTGAGTTCGATTTATATTTCAAATATTTGATTATGGAACTTGTCATTGACATATCGAACACAAAATGATATTTTGGATTAAAATTGCATACAAATAGTGAACGAAAATGCTAACTGCTAGATGTAGTAGTAGTAATAGTAGAAGTGGTGGTGGTGGTAGTAGTAGTAGTAGTAGTAGTAGTAGTAGTAGTAGAAGTAGTAGTAGTAGTAGTAGTAGTAATAGAAATAACATTGATGATAGTAGTAGTAGTAGTAGTAGTAGTAGTAGTAGTAACTCTTTCCGCATTTCAATTAATGACAATAAACACGTATGCTGACAGATTATAATACAGGATAAAACGTCCAACATGCATATGTTGCATGCGAAGTATATTAATACAGAAAACCGTTGCTGGCTCCAGGCTGTCAATACATAACGTAAAAGTCGGATACCTGTACATTATTCCCCGGGCAGACCATTTTTAGTAATGCTGTTGTCACATGCGTTTTGTCTATGTCACAGCTGAACTGATTAGGTTTATCTAGGTAATTCATTTGCCGACACAACAAAACGATGTTGCCATGTGTATTGCAATTAGGAGACAGTGGTATATGACTACAATGCACATGTTCAGTCATGTATTTTAAACAACATACGAAAATAAAGCGCATCTGTATAAAAAAAAATGTGTTATAACACTTTAGCCGATGTTCTATTTCTGCTATTTACGTATAAAAGTTGAAATTTTGCGTCTGTATTTCTCCTCTATTCGAAACTCTATGTTTCAGCACCTAATTTTGGCCATCTTGAAAAATATGACAAATATTTTGAATTTCCACATTTCCGTGGCCGAGTGGTCCGATGCGCCGTCTCAAGACCACTTACCTCTCACTGCTAAGGTCGCAGGTTCGAGTTCCGCTCGCTCCAAAACTTTATGTGAGAAAGTTTCCAGTTACTTTCAGAAAGACGATGGTTCATTGAACGCTCAGTCTGACTCAGTCTGAAGTCTTCCTCCACCAGTAAAACAGGATATGCCATATATAACCTGAAATGTGTTGAAAATGACGTTAAACCCCATTCTAAAATAAAAATATTTGGACCTGACTAACGGTCATTGTCAAGTAAGGAGTCCCAAGGAAATATGCATACAGAGATGGTCTACAGTACCTGAAGAATTGATTCACGCTGACGTATTGACTAATTAGGGAATATCAGACGTATGATACTTCCGTACTCTGTAGTTATAAATCCGTTTCCATGTTCTATTCAAACACGTGCTTCAACACCATTTCCAGAACTCATATATAAACACAAATTAATGTACAAATACTTGACTCCACCTTGATTCTGAGAGTATTAATGCATCTATGTTGTAAAGAACATGTGCATTCGGTTCTGAGTAAAGCTATAAAGTTCGGAATGGAACAGTTTTATAACTTTCGATACCAATTAGACTTCCAGCGGTTAAGTAGATATGACTCAAATGTTACCATCAGCCATTCAAATTATGTTAGGTAACAGCATTTTTAGAAGTTTACTTTTCCTTAACTGCACTCCGTACGACCGATAATACCGAGTTTTAACGTAATAAGCCGTGTAGCACCTTTAAATAGAATCGTTTGCGTTGATATTGCATGAGATAGCCACCAGACTTATTGAGTATAGCGATATATCATACTAGATAGAATGACGAAAATGCCACCGTCGAGTATTGTTTTTTAACATACTCAATTAAATAGCATTCGCCGATATTTGGTAACAAAACATATATCAAACACCGTAAAAGCGCACTTGCGATAGGCTACGTACGACTATTATAAATCCCCCCACCCGATGTAACCAGGGACTTTAATCAAGCTCAGCTTTAAGTATACTGCATGACGTTTTTCGGTAGGTGACATTCATCATTCATTCGCTGGTACATTTGCAACATGACACATGACTAGCACCGTAGAGATTTGCATACTAAATCCACGATAATATCCCCGTCTGCGGCAGACTCTCTCTCCCTCTCTTATCTATCATTTGTGATAGTAAATGTGCTAAAAAGGAAATTGTCGCAAAATGTAGATGTATGTCGTGAGATAAGATAAAAAACACGATATTGGATGCCCGATGTCGGTGGTTAGATTATACTTCAAATGTTGTTGTTTGTTTGTGTGTGGGGTTGGGGTTGGGTTGGGAGTGGGGGGAAGGGTTGTGTTTTTGTATGTGGTAGGTAGGTAGAAGTAGTAGTAGTAGTAGTAGTAGTAGTAGTAGTAGTAGTAGAAGTAGTAGAAGTAGTAGTAGTAGTAGTAGTAGTATTGTTATAATACGGGTATTGTTAACCGTTTTGAAAATAGTAAAAAAAAGAAGTAGTAGTAGTAGCAGTAACGATAGTAGAAACAACATCAGAACCACTAGCAAACCTTAAATCCTCAATTTAGATAAAAATTAAATTTGCTATAATTACATATTTGACAATAACCAAATGTGTTTGAATATGTTAAATTAGATAAAAATTAAATGTGATTTAATTTCATATTTGACAAAAACCAGATGTATTCGAATATAAAAAAATTAAAAAATCCAACTGCCTGTTGTCACAGAGGTTTTTTACAAGGTTATCAAATATGTTAATGGAATGTATTGTTTGATCTCTTATATCCGTTGTTTTGATGCTATCTTATTGTAACGGTACACACATTTATTTTTTACGCCTGTAATCTGATATTTATATGTCAGATAAAAATTGGTCAGTTGCATCTTGTATTGTCGCCGATTGCAACCCCCCCACCCCCACCCCCCCCCCCCCCCTCCCCCTCCTCTACATCCTGCGAAATGCAGTACAGTTCAATAAATTTTATTGCATGTATTCATTTTTAAGCGTATAAATACAAAGTGAAATGTATAAAAAAATAGGCTTTAAAAAGCTTTATATGTTACTTCATCTCCGTCTAGATGACACAATACGTTACGACCAACTGTAATATGCTGTATGATCGTGGTCTAGTGGTAGAGCGTCCGCCTCGCATGCGGAAGGTTGTGGGTTCTATCCCCGGCCGGGTCATACCAAAGACTTTAAAAAAATGGTACTAGAAGCTTCCTCGCTTGACGCTCAGCAATAAGAGGATAGTTCTAGGTCTGGTCGGCCCGGTGTCAGTATAAATGTGACTGGGTGGGGTATCATACCGTGTGTCTGCGGCATGATACTCCAGTGTGACAGCGCTCAGAATACTGTCACAAATAGACACGTTTACATGAACATTTGAGGTGTATGCTCTACCACTGGACCACCGCTGTGGACATAAAATTACTCCATTCTTAGAGTTAACCGTAAAATCACACTAATAACGGTCCAACGGTTAAGTGTTTACTGACGGACCGTTAAATATATCGCTGCTACGTTATTTTATTAACTGAATGGTGACTTTCTTGATGTACCGCCATTATTAAATGCACTGATAAAAATATAACAAGAAGCGGATGAATAAAAGCGGTGTGTAATGTTTATCTGTGCATTTTTAGCGGTGCCTTTAATCCTGTTACAGCACCATAGAAGAGAAAATTATTCACCGACTTCTCAATTTTTTATCTCCGACAAACCGTCATTTACGTCGTAATTACACAAAATTGCCACCACCTCTGTCATTTAGCATATTAGCATGCATTGAACTAAATGTGTATTTTGCGTTCGACATAAGAGACGAGTTATGTAAATTATGGGTAATATACAAAAGTGACAGTTCCATCAAAGCAAATTATTGTAGCATTTTACGATTTAAACACATATACTCGGCCAATTCCGCCATTCTTTGGTATTCGTACAGTCGATATGTACAAAGATAATAATGGATTTATAGATAAACATTGTTTTATTTGCTAAAACCTAAGGTTTTGAGATATGAAAAGCAGTTTATGGCGCGCTGTAGGAATAAAATTGTGTTGAAAATTAAAAAAGAACAACAACAAAATTCTTGACACGGCGCACTCAGATTGTCCGAGCGACACTGCATCTCTAATCACTGCGCTATATAGGTACATGTATATAACAAGATCTACATTATTAATCTAACTTTAAATTAACCATTACGCGGAATTAATCGATGATGCCAGGAAATTTCAGGACATTTACAGAGGAAATACTTAGACATTTACGTTATTCCACGGGTCAGGTCTTATTCAAATATCGGCCATTATAACGATTTTTATACATGTTTTTACGATAACCAAATATGCTCTAGATAGTCACAATTAATGCTAAATATTACATTTATACCAGTTATTTTTTTAAAGCAAAAGGATATAACTGGCTGGTAATGACGCTTGAAAATTATGGACAAAATAGACAAAAATCGTAAAGGTGTAAAATCGTGCCGATTTGCTCTCTTAACCGCATAATACGCGTTGCCGGTTTATACACGAGCAACGAGCTAATATTAGTAACATCGGAAAATGAAGTTACTTTAATGATGGTTGCGGTATATTATGATCCCATTAAGTACTTAAAGTAAAGTGTTAGAATTTTTTTTTATTAATCCGTGTTTCTTGGTACTAGAATAACGTTAACTTTATAATACCGCTATGAAGATGGGAAATAAATGAGCTAACACGTGCACTGAACAACGACCGGGAGCACGTGTTCCAGGAAATTCACATAAGTGTTATGCGTACACGTACGTACCAGGAATAACGAACTTAGTAATTACAGAATTGAGCCACTTAAAAAGCCCCCTTTTATATCGCATTTGGATGATATTGGTTTTGAAGAGGTTCTCGTTTCTGTGACGCTGGCGGTTTGCGAGGCAGCAACTGGCTATGACGTTTTCTTCTCGCATGTGTGTACTAGTAACGGCGGTGGCGGATTCAATTAAGTTGTTTAACGGATGCATTATTTTGTCGCATTCACTCTGATAGACGGGAGTTATTTTAATTATTTGATGTGATAGCAGGATCCATACGTGGATAACGAGTATTCAAAGTGAGGTGTTAGAATATTAGTATAGCATATAATACAAACCGAAGGCGGATATTCTGTCAGATTCATTCATTTATAAATTAAGTATTAACTTAAAGGAAGTTAATATACGACTTTGGTACATACAATGCGATGTTAAAAAAAAGTGTGAGATATATAAATTATATACAAGTAAGTCGACATTCTGGATTTATAGCAAATTATTCATAACGGGAATTTACTATCAACACAGCAAAAAGAGATAAAGAGAGATTGGAGTATTTTTATTCATGCGTAATGGTCTCTTGTGTGTTTTAACGCTTTCAAACCAGTTGATTGTGCTATAAGAAAAATATGACAAAGAGTTAAAAGAAATGAAAAACCTATATTAAAAGGTAAACAAAATCATTGTTAAGCTCAAATAGTTAACGAAATGCTAATATAAAGCAAAAATATTAACGAAATGATTATATAAAGCAAAAGTTTTAAAGATTTAACGAAATACTAATATAAAGCTAAAAGGTTTAAAGAAATACTAATATATAGCTAAAAGGTTTAAAGAAATACTAATATGAAAATAAACGACTAAACAAAATACTAATATAGCCAAACAATTTAATAAAATACTAATAAAAAGCTAAAATATTTAACAAAACACTAATATATAGCTAAAAGAAAAATAATTTAACAGTCAATCAATCGTATTGTTATAAAACATATCTAATGGGAAGTAATAATAAAAGCTATAATAAAGCGACCTATTAATATGACTTCATCCTATTCCGAACATTTCGACCCTTATGGGTCTGTCTTTTAAACTTGGTGAAATTCCGTGGAGTAAATATGTTGGAAATAGAGAGTAATCAAGATATTGATATGTACATTACATAATTTATCGTTTATATCAAACCATTACAGGGGAGAAATCAACTGCAAACTGTATTGTGACTTTCGCCAAATATAAAATTAATTGTCAAAGTGAATATAACGATTTTTTATCCATTTTTATTCTATTATCCGCTATTTCAAATTATACATTTTAATTAGTCATTGAATGAAAATCATGAAAACAAAATTGTATTTACCACATGCATAAAACTATATATAGATTAGATTTTTAAAAAAAAAATTGAAATATTAAAACAAATTATTGAATCCCAAACAAAACATGAATATATATAAAAAATATCTATAAAATTAAAAAAAAAACAGGCACAGAGATATTCAAATATCATGTCAATTAGAGATTGACCAGATAAAGAAAGTATAACTGCCAAAATGTAGCATTTTAAATGCACAAACCAGACAAAAATATCAAATATTCAAATGTAGAAACTTCCGTTTGTTTAAAAAACACGATTATACTGCATGAACTTGCGTGCGAATTGTCCATATCTTGTTTTGCAGTACATATACAATGGTGATAATACCGGAAATCTTAAACAAAAAATAAATAATATCGCATAACATACCATTACGCAATTTTACACATCGTTGAAACCCGTATAACAGCCGCATGTTTAACAATGTGGCATAAGATATACACTTATCTCTTTTATATCACTGTGGCACTCATGCATGTTGATCTATAAAAATTGTCGTTATTAAATAAACGTATGAAAAAAATGTCTAAAACTCATACTCTCTCTCTCTCTCTCTCTCTCTCTCTCTCTCTCTCTCTCTCTCTCTCTCTCTCTCTCTCTCTCTAACCGTCTCTCTTTAACCGTCTCTCTCTCTCTCTCTCTTCTCTCTCTCTCTCTCTCTCTCTCTCTCTCTCTCTCACTCACTCTCTCTCTCTGTCACTCTCTCTACGTTTACCTCTTACTCTTCTCTTCTCGCATTACATCAAATTCGTATTATAATTACAGAGTAAATGTGCTTAACTGTTGTGTTTTTCGAGATCAATATCTGTCATAAATTATTATGTTTTAAAGGATATTTCGCGGATTTTGTTTTTGTTTTTAATAAATCATATAGTTTACAATCATTGGCTATGAAGTTTACATACTCGTACGTACATGTATCTGCTTAGTCAACAATTGTAAAATATATCTTTTATTAAAAACAAAAAAAATAGTTGTATCTACTAACAGCTTCTGGTGGTCAGTTTCGCTCAGAGACAGATATTTTCATTATGATTCCATGCAAGCTAGTGCTAATTAAGTGAAGGGTTTCGTTTCCTGAATGCTTAACATTTCTAAGACTTCTTAATGGCCATAATGTTAAGTATACTATCCTAATAGACAACGGATAGATTCTGAAGTTTTATGATATCGGTTTGTCGTCATCCGGTGTCAAAGGTCTCACTTACCAATTTAATTCCCTTAGTGACGGTAGATTATTGCGACCAAGAAATTAGAGCTGTATACATCGGTTGAGCATTTTGTTGAATACGCTTAAAATGTTTATACTTCTGTGTACACATGAGAACATTGGAACCTTTATATTAGTTCTGTAAAGTTTAGATGAAATTGGGTACTTTTGGATGAAAATATAACAGTTTAAAGATGCGTAGTGATACACTGCAACAAATAGGCAGAATTGTCAAAATTGAAGGGGTGTCACCAAACCATCGAATTTGTGAAAAAAACTAATCTGGCCAACCCTATGTATTTTCTTACATAACAGAGGACTATATCAGGAAACAAGACACCTTTACAACCAATTGCAGTGTGTTCATTGTTGCAGAAGTGCATGTTTCTATATTCAGAACAGTATAAAATTAATTGGTGTGTGAGACGTTAAGTGAGGAACTCTTCAATATAGGAAGGTTGAGATGGTAAGTTCTGGGAATGGTTTCGAATTGAAAAGCGAAAGACGAAACGCAAATATCAAACTTGTTTTCATAATAGTTGTGAATAATCACACTTTGAAAATGTACCCTTAACGTCTCACTACACAGTTACGCCCCTTTATTACTCTTAAAATATAGGCCTATGTACTTTGGTTATGAAATATTTTCAAAATGGTTCATAGTGGCTGTGATTTCTTGGTGCAGATGAGTAGAGCAAAAGTTGTCATAGCATTAACTGCAATAAGACATCACTGGTGTTAAAAATGTGACTTTTATAGGATTTCAATATATGCATGTATTTATGAGCAGTTGAGGACTTCTTTTTTTCAAAAAAGCTCAGGGTGTCACTGCACCCTATTTAAAAAAAAACAAAGTGGTCAACTTAACAGTTATTGTGCATTTTTATGTGTGTATACATTCCTGCTATGAAAAAAAAACACTTTCCAAAAAAATTCTATGTGGAATTCTTTTTTTTTACCAGTAAACTCCTAGACCTTATTATATATAGAACAAAGAACAAAATTCAACTGTGTAGTGAGACCTTATACACTTGGTCAGCTAGTTAAGCGGTACGGTAGTACATTGATCGCTCATGCCTAGAGTTACGTGTTTCTTTCCCAGCTCAACCTGAGGGCTCTTAAAAATACCACTCAATAAACAGTTCTGGTTTCAACACAGGGCTTGGACTCGAGAGCGGTTAATAAATTATAGAAGCTATGAGCTTTCTTTGCCATGGAGCTAAAATAAATTAGTATATTAAACTAAACTGACGAATCGTTCTATTGTATGGTGTTTATTGTTTTACTTTATACCATTTTATTTTTAAACCTCTCTCGAGTCCTCTTCCTTGGTGCTGAGTGTTGTTTTCCGCAAAGACCATCGGGTCAAGCAACAAACGCTCTATCCACTTCACTGCCGCTGCGCTGGTATATTGTTTGTCCTCGTGTATTCATGTTTTGTCATTTTGCGACAACGTGTACTTTAGCCGTTGAGAATATTATTCATTGGTTGTTGCGTATATTTAAAAAAATGCATATCACAGTCGCATCATACTGACACTGTACCGGTTAGGCCTAGAACTTTCGTTGTGAGGCTGAATTGAAGTGGTCGAATCTACAACTATAACCTGTCTTAAGCAGCCAGTCAAGGTAAGGAGCAAAAAAAGGCTTTTAAAACAGGTTGTTGCTTAGAACAGGTTAACTTGCTCCGAAAACATAGAAATAGGAAATAATAAATGTTACTGTTAAAGACAAGTGGCTGCTTAATAGAGATGACCGCTTACGCAGGTATGACTGTAGAAACGAGTCTAATATAAACACACTAATGGTATGTCGAAAAAAACGCGTTAGTAGTTTGAACTGCACATGGTTAAGAAGTTCTTAACATCTGTCGGAAACTGTCGGCTAATTCGGCAGATTGGAATGATCAACGATGTAGTTGTTTTTTGTTTATAAATGATTAGCTTTCCGTTAATATGTGAATATGTGAAACAACAGCTGGTACTAAATCGCGGTTAAGTGTTATAGAGCGGTTGCATAAAGAGCGTGTATTGTGTGTTTAAAGGATTTCATTTGGACCTGGGAATGGAGTTTTAATAGCAATTTGTAAACGCAACCATTTATAATCTTTAACATACCAAGTTTCAGAAATTTAAAACAACTTTTGTTTCAAGTCCAGTTCACTGCAAGGGTGGATACACGATTATCAGTCGGTGATGGAACTGAGGCCCGATGCGGGATTTTGTAAATATCAGAGGGAGGGGGTGGGGGGGGGGGGGGGGTCATCCACAAATTCTAGATGAGAATCCCAAATATTTGTTGCTTTTTACCGTTTTCACTGAATAGATACCGTAGCCTTTTCATATTTCAAAATCTCATGGGAGCGTTGGATGTCGAGGGTGGGGTGGGTGGGGGCACGGTGCAGTTTCTATGTCTATGACCGCTCCAAATTCACCAGTGCATTGTACTTTTAATATCCACTATTTAAAACGTGGCGAAGTAGTCTCAGATGAGAACAGTGTTATATGCTTTAATTATTCTCTTCTTCCATCTGAGAACAATGTAATTATTCCAGCATAAAACTCGTCCGTTAATACGTTGTAATATTGTCAAGAAGTGTTGTCGTATTTTTTTGTGTTTTATCAAGAAAACCTGTTGCATTTCGCCTGTTATTTCATAGCGATTTAATAGGCAATATAATATGAGCATTAGACTGATGAATTTGTTTGATATGCCCATATAGTCAATGATGTTGTGCCAATTAATTGGCTGCACGCGGACGAACTAATACAATACGCGCAGGTCTCGCGTGGTAATGCGAGAATTTGATTAAGTATTATCTCACGGATTTTGTGCGGAGGTTTGTAAAACGCACCCAGTAATTCTCGGTATGGTCTGACAGCTGTTGTATAATTAATGCCCAGTCGCAAACACTTATAACAATTTGTCAGAAATAAAATTATTAATGAATTTAACAGGCTCACAGATGCAAGTTGTGTAAAGTCTATAGTAATTATCGTTACGTTGCTAAGTACAGTCAAACCTGTCTTAAGCAGTCAGTCAAGGGGAGAAGCAAAAGTGGCCTTTTAAAACAGGTTGTTGCTTAATACAGGTTAATTTGTTCTAAAAGCATATAAAAGAGATATTGCAAATATGGCTGCTTAAGACAAGTGGCTGCTTAATAGAGGTGACCACTTACACAGGTTTGACTGTATACTGTTTTGCAAAGCCGCCCTACGCTCTCTTTGTGTCTCTTTGGGTCGGTCGGTCGGTTCTCTACGTTTGTTTTTTTTTACACATCTGAAATAAAAGTATGGGAGTAAGAAAAAATAGAAGCGGTAGATATAGACCGGTCTCTTATACACATACAAAATGGAATCAGATTGACATTCATTTTTGTTCCGTCTAAACACCTACATAATCCAATTCGCCACAATGCGGTTTCACAAGTGAGATCATTAACCACTTCAAACTTCCTCTATTCACAACGATAGTTGAGAAAAGAAGAAATTTTCGCACTTAACAGTGTGTAGCATTTTTTTTATCTTTTCACTTTCGTTCTCTTAAGTATCAACAAAACAAAGTGCTGTTGAATTAATGAATTGTTTTTTTACGTCTCATCTGAACACCATTAACGATTTCCCTCGTGAAACTAATTGGGACGTACACTTCGGAACCAACGTGAAATTTCTATTAATGGCAAATCACTAAAGAGATGCATGTATGACATTTGCATTTAAAAGTGGAACCAAATAACACTATTGCAAGAGAGACATTGGTGGCAAGATTGTTTGACTTGGGTGAAGTTCTTAACCATCAGAGGAAAAATAAATGTCAAACAGTCAAACATGTCTTACGCACCCACTAAATATACTGTTTTGCAAAGCCGCCCTACGTTCTCTGCGTGTTTCTTTGGGTCGGTCGGTTGGTCGGTCGGTTCACTACCTTTGGTCTTTTTTACACAGTTTAAATAAAAGTATAAGAGTAAAAAAAATAGAAGCGGTAGATATATACTGGTCTAATATACACTTACACATACACAATGGAATCAAATTGACATTCATTTTTGTTCCGTCTAAACACCTACAAAATCCCATTATCCACTATGCGGTTTCACAAGTGAGATCATTATCCGCTTCAAACTTCCTCCAGTCAAACATGTCTTACGCACCCACCCAATGGAAAGAGAAAATATGATCTCTTAAGGCAGGTGGCAGCTTAATGCAGGTTGATTAAAACTAAAATTATAGAAATATCATAAAAAGAAATGTAACTCTTTAATACAAGTGGCTGCTTAATAGTGGTATTGACTGTCTTTAGAAATCAATATACTAGTTAAATCCTCTTATAACAGTATTGTGTGTCCTCAGTGTCCGAATAATCAAAGGTGCTTTCATTTTTTGGCTGCTTACATCCCACCGCCTCAGACGCGGGTATGGGCCCAGATAGTGAAAAAAAA
Source organism: Panopea generosa (assembly GCA_029582155.1). Classification (NCBI taxonomy): domain Eukaryota; kingdom Metazoa; phylum Mollusca; class Bivalvia; order Adapedonta; family Hiatellidae; genus Panopea; species Panopea generosa. Next base: position 7,006,255 of record CM055912.1, on the reverse strand, counting down.
AACTCTGTGAAAAAGTTTGCCAGTTACTTGCGGAAGGACGGTCTTTCTAATAAAATTCATTCTGCGGTCTTACTCCACAAATAAAATTAGATATGCCACATATTGCCTCCAATATGTCAAAAATGGGGTTAAAAATAATTCAAAAACATATTTCTCAGAATGTTTTTAGACACCTTAATTTCAAAAAAAACAAAAAAAAAACAACAAAACAATTTAATTAACAACAATTAATTATATATTGTCATGAATTCGTGCATGTAGCATACACCACACTGATTTCGAAATGAGGATAAAACAATTGAATCTGTCTTGTTAATATTTGTTGTATGGTGTTTAGCGTCGCTTTCAACAATTTTTTTCAGTCATATCAAGACGGTGTCTACTTGAGACAATATTCTAAGCGCCGTCACACTGGAGTATCATGCTGCAGACACAAGGTATGATACCCCACCCAGTCACATTATACTGACACCGGGCCGACCAGACCTAGAACTCTCCTCTAAAGGCTGAGCGTCAAGCGAGGAAGCTTCTAGTACCATTTTTAAAGTGTTTGGTACATGTATGACCCGGTCAGGGATTGAATCAACGACCTTCCTCATGCGAGGCGGACGCTCTACTACTAGACCACGCCGCGGTCGTCTTGTTAATAAAAATAGAAAACCTGTTTTCCAGGAGAGCTATTGCCATGAACCAGGCGTCGTCGTCGGCGTCGTCGTCTGTAGACACCAGGTTAAACTGTTGCGTTTAGTTGCAATTAAGTTTCAGTGTTTACCTCCAATGTCAATATTTGCATCGGTGGTGAGTTTTATCCCATAGGCGAGCTTTGTTGTCTTCTGACAACTCTTGTTAAAATGCTGTTATACTATACCTTAAAGCGTTCTTACTCATCTTCTATGAAATAGATATGTTCAGTGAATTACATGCGTGTATGTGTGTGTGTGTGTGTGTGCGTGTGGGTGTGCGCGTGTAGAAGTGTGCGCTGTTTGATTTATGTTTTAATAAAAAAAAAAATAAATAAATATAAAGAATCACATTAAGATAAAACTTCCCCATAAAGGTTCCATCTCTAGAAGACCCCTATAACATGCCATTATACTTCAGATAAAACTATACTGGATAATTACAGTACATTCCTCGTTTTACATGCGAGGTAGGTACTGTAGTATAAGTAAGTGTATGTATTTATTCGTTATGTGTATTTACAGTTTATCAAAACACCATTGAAACTAGGCCTATAAGGTTTTAATGTAATATGATCAGAAAATAGTGTTTTTTTTTAACTATATACAGTCTAACATATCTAAAGTAGCCATTCATGGGAATATGCAAAAGTGGCCATTTAAGACAAGTTGTTGCTTAATACAGGTTAATTTGCTCTGAAAAAGCATATGTGTTAACCTCTGCACTACCAAAATATGACGATACAAGGTCATTCGTCATAAGTGATTTTTCTGCTCAGTGTGTACATTGCTAACAAAGTGAAAGTAGACTTCCGGTATCATGTATTCATATCCTAATTTGTAAACATCAATCTTTTCTTAAATTCACAATTCAAACATGACAATGCTATCAAATTGTTTAAAATACATCAAAAATGACATTTAAATAAAAACAAAAGAGCATCAAAATAAGGAAAATGCATTTTAAAAGAAGAAGAAACGAGGATTATTTATAACCGCCATTATGCGACTACCCCACGGAAGCACTTCCTTTTTCCAGTGGCGGTACTATGCTTTTAAATAGATTTTGTTTAGACATATTTTATTTCCAGTGTTTCAGATAAATATTCACAATATAAAGAATTAGAACATAAGAATACATTTCTTATAGATTTCTTATTTCTGGAAAACGACTTGAATATATAATCATTCAAAATTAACTGATACAAAAATAATGAACTGGCATAAAAGTAGTCAAAACATGTTTTTTATTAACAAAAAAAATAATGGACATAAAAAATTGTAAACTTATAAAAGAAAAACATCAGCTGAAATGCACCTGTTTAGAAAATGGCCGATGCGTCGTTTAGATAGAAACCACTTATTATAAAGTTTTTAACTGAACAATTTTCGTGCAAATAAACCAAAGTTTGAAGTGGCCCGTTGTTAATTTTGTTCCGTTTATTATCAGTTAAACAGATATTTAACGATAACGTTTTGTCAATTTTCATCTATTTACCGGTTCAAGGGTCATTATTTTTTAATGGCGTAGTTAACTAGAGCGTTTTATTATATAATTAGCTTATTTTATACGCTGAAAGATCTAGTTTACGCCACTGCTGTGTCTATACATAACATAGCTAAACTTCATTAAAGCATATGGATTTAATGTTATGAGAAGCATATCCTTACATCTGACAAAACATGTTAACAAAATATGAGAAAGAAAAAAACACACACAAATATTCAATTTGAAAACAAATATTTATTTTTGAGATATGATTAATCTTAATTTGTAAATTGCTTCAAACATAAACATGCAGGTTTTCATTCAAAAATTGCATGGTATGCGCGGTATAGGTCTATATAGTCCTCATTTACAAATGCACCATTCCAAACAACGTTGCCTACCATCACCACGTGGTTATATATTAACATGGTCGAACATATCAAAGTTTTAAATTTAGTTCAAATGTCTAAATATCTAATCTCAATTTAAGGTACTGATACAATGAGTCTCGGCTCCTGTAATACTTTAATAGTGATAGGAAAATCATTTTTTATTGTCCTGCTCCGAGCAGCAGAGAAATGTATATATATTGAGTAGTATAATTCAATATAAAATAGCCATATACTATACTCTCTCTCTCTCTCTCTCTCTCTCTCTCTCTCTCTCCCTCTCTCTCTCTCTCTCTGTTTCAACATCACACATAACTAACACAGGGCTTTCTATATATATCTATTTCTTACATTATAACAACTGTCATTTAAACTTTAATAAATTCATTAATTTAAAAAATATACATTTTATCAACACAATATTCTTAACTATTTAGACAATTATCAGGTTTCATATGTTTTTCATACTATTATGAAAAATATTTCAAGTTATCAGAAAAATGCATATAGCTCCGTTTGATAATGCTAATATTTCAAACTATTTCAAGCTGTAAGAAAATGCCAATGTTCCAAACTATTTTAAACTATTAAAAAATGCTAATATTTCAAATTGTAAGAAAATGCCAATATTCTAAACTATTTCAAACTATTAAAAAATGCTAATAAAATATTTCAAACTACATGTTACAGTACTAGAAGATGCTAACATTTCAAACTATTCCAAATCACCAGAAATGCTTATATTACACACTATATGAGAATGCTAATATTTTAAACAATTGGAGCATGTCAACTTTAAATTATTTTAACTATTAGAAAATGCTTATATTGCAAACTATTGGAAAATCCTTATAATTCAAAATAAATGAGTATACTCATAATTGAAACAATTACAGAATTTCAATATTTTATACTATTTCAAACTATTAGACAATGCCCGTATTTGCTTCAACCACATTAGAAATTGCTTTTAATTCAAACTATATATGGTTACTAATATCTAAAACTATTTCAAATCTTAAGATATTGCTTAAATTTCAAACTATTGGAAACTATTAGTCTATACTAATTTATGTTAGTTCGATTATGATGAAAGCTCAGAGCTTATATGAACCGTTTTCGAGTTCATTTCCTGGGTAGAACCAGAACTGAGTGTTGTTTTATGAGAGGCATCTGGCGACCTGGGGATCGAACACGCAACCTCTGACGTAAGCGGCCAACACTCTATTCATTAGACTACTGCCCCGTTCTCAAGTTCATTTGCTTGGTAGAACCAGAACTGAGTGTTGTTTTATGAGAGGCATCGGGCGACCGGTGGATCGAACACACAACCTCTGGCGTAAGCAGCCAACACTCTATTCATCAGACTACTGCCCCGCTTAACGAACTATTGGAGAACCACAAGACGGTACACTATTTCAAACTATTAGAAAGTACTCATAATTCAAACTATTTCTAACTATTAGATAGTACTTATATTTAAAATAAGATCATTTCTCCTTTAACTCTTAAAGGGATTATATTGGCATATTACCGTCAATTCCCTGTCCTAAATACACACGCTCAGCATATAGATACACTTATAACTTAGAGATATACGCGTCTAAAGTGTCTTATTGCATAACCTCTTTATTACAAACATCGGGTTCCTGAAGCCACGTTTTTGTTTTTGTTTACATTCGCCATTTTCAACGGACCGCTTTCGGGTTTCCGATCAATCATCGGATAACATCGTAAAGACTCGTTCCCGATCTCGTTTCCGAGGCTTTGTTCGGGAAGTTTATGGAGTTCAGTGTAAACATTGCGCAATACTTTATTGCGAGACGTATTAGCGTTTTGGCCAATATTCAATTACTGTTAATTTGATAATTTTTTTGTAAATAAAGGTTATACGTCAATATATAAGCAATATTTTGTGCACACTGCATACAGGAAAAGTCTGGATTAACAGCGTGTTTGTGTTACTTGCCAATATATTCCCATTAATATGTTCGTCTGTCAGTTGAATTCGAATAATAATTAAATACAATCACTGTACAATACTACTGCGCAAAGCAGATCGTCCCATTGGTGCAAAAAGGTACCACGTTCCTTCATATTTCATATATACTTGATACTTTATTGCTCTAATGGGATGAAACATGGCTTATCAATAATATCATTATAGAAAATACAATACCACATATCGGCCGTTATAAAACCAGTATAACTGAAAACGCAAATACGGCGTGGCTGCACAACGCAAGCTTAGGGACGTTTTGAAATTGATGTCTCTGTTACTGCTGATTTCCATTTCTCGGTGTGGTAAACATATTGCAGGAGAGAGGCGGTGTGGAGTGTGTGTTGGAAGGGGGGGGGGGGGGGGGGGGGGGGGGGATGTCACACACACACCAGACTGTGTTTTACTCGGTTGCCATTTTAGTTCCCAGACAAAGTTCGCACTGTAAGGCGATAATGCTCTGAGAAGACTGTAGACTTATGAGATTATATGACGATAATTTGCATAAAAGTCACACCAGCTCCGATAACACACAGACCATTTTCTTTTACTTATACCTAAGACTTGCCAATGAATTTTCTAGATACAAATTTAAATAAACTAAACCGACAGTAAACTGCATTATTTTAAATGTTATACAGGATGCTGTTATGTTTATGTGGCTATCTGTACGTCAGATGCGTTCACTAATTTTCGGCTTCCATGCACATATCATCTTAAAAGTTGTTTTTTTGCATCAAACTACGAGTTTCCTTATCTTAGTGTTAAATTCGCCAATGGAAATTAGTTTATAAACGGTTAACTAAGGAAATGATAAACGCGCTTTTTAAATACAAGCCGGTTTCAACTATCATCTTGCAGTTCGAACATAAATTGTTTAAAGTACATGTATATACGTAATTATAAATATTGCAAAACTAGGACATGTATATATGGTATGTTTGCAAAGGTACCTCCATAACACCAGTCTCCTGCCTATCACCGCTAAAGTCGAAGGTTCGACTCCCGCTCGGTCGAAAACCTTTTTGTGAGACAGTTTGCAGTTGTATGTTGGTTCTACTCAAACTCATTTTGAGGTTTTACCACAACCGATGACGTTATTTAAATCATCCAATATATTCATCGCTGTTACAACAGTTTTGATTGGATACCCACTCATCAAGCGTTGCGTACGAGTGATTGAATGTGTGAAAACTAGTGACTTGCGTTTGTTTCTAGCAATATTTTGGTCAGCTACCACCATTGAGACGAGCTCTCTGATTGGCTGAAAAAAGTACAGGGATGTTCAGAGCATATATTTTTATAGTAAGCTTAATTCTGGTTGGATAAAAATGTTAAACTGGCAAATGATCACAATAAAATATAAGTTTATTATGTTTGTGTCAATAAAAAAATAGAATTATGTTTCTGTTACTGACTTAATTCATTTTATCAAGGAAACTGCGTGGAAAGTAAAATTGGTGAAATTTACTTTTTTTTTCATGCTGAAAGTGGGGGTACCCAACTTTAGGGGACAAAAGTGGTAAAAAGTGGTACTTTTGACCCAATTTTTAGACATTTTAATTTGAGTCTAGGACAGTACTTTAATATGATGTAGGATTTTTTGGTCCGCGGATGATAGAAATAGTGAAAATTAGGTCAAACGTTATAATGTAATTCTACGGAAAACGCAATGGTGGTAGCTGACCTAATATAACTTTTCTCAGGCGAATATCTCTTTCTTCAGGTTGACATGCAGGTAATATACTAACTTCGTAATAAATGAAAAGTGTGTTTACAGTATAACCTGTGTTAGCTGTCACCTCTATTAAACGATCACTTTTCTTAAGCAGCCACATTTGCTATTTCCCATGTCTATTCTTTCAGAGCAAATTAAACTGTATTAAGCAACAACTTGTCTTTAAAGGTGATTTTTTTGCTCTTTCCTTGAATTGTTGTTTAAGACAGGTTTGGCTGTATGCTATTATGATCTTAATAAAATTGGATAAATTAAACTTCTGGTTTTGAAATAATTGTGCTCGTATTTCACTGCGTAACAGTCCCTAGCGTTTCTACGGTCTGTAAACGTTTCATGTTAGCTGCAACACTATTTATAAATGTCTTTCATTTGTTTTTAATGGTTTGATTTAACGTATTACAAATGAATGTAAACGTTCACAACAATGAGTTATATTGCAAATGCAGTTAGTTTGAAATATGCAATGCATTTTGAACATCTGTAAAAGATAAAAAGGCAAAACGGTAAAATATTTTTTTGCAATACTTTATTGAGCTTACGTATGACATCAGTAAAAACAACAAAATTATCTCAAACTGTTACGTTGACCAATTTATTCTGCCGATATACGCGTAAACTTAAATGCTGATTTGATAATTTTCAATCGGTCGCGTTAATTGTGCAGCACGCATGCAATTTTCCTATGTAATTATAGAAGAGAAATGAATTATATAAAAACCTCTGATAACTGTTTAAAAATCTCTAGGATGTTTTATTGGAGAGATAGAAGTAATAAGTGTACTGCTGATTTATGGTAAACTAACACGCAAGATATTTCAGAGTCTTCAGAAAAGTGTAGTGGATCTTACTACACCGTGAAATGCTGTTTTTTGTTCTGTGTGAAATATGATCTTGCTCTTCCATTATGTTATCCAATCACATGGCATTACCGATAACGAGGCTTCAATACATATTCATACGCCTTCCTAATTTGATTAATATTGTCGAAACGGTTTGTTTATTTTATGCAACATTCTTAAAAATGACATAAAACTGCGTCCACGATATATTTTCATTGCTTGATTTGTTTCTACTGGCATAATAATTTTATAAAATACACAAATAATTATATAAAATACCAGACACAAATGAAATTCGAGAAGTAAAAAGTAGTCCTTGTCGCGTATACTCATTTTGGCGGTAATCAATACTGCAAAGCTTTTTTTCATTGTTGGAACGTAACCGCTCGTAAAAATACACATGTTCATTACTGCTATATGTGTATTGGTCAGTTTGTTGTTTTAAAGACAGTGCTGTGATTCTCCTATTTAAGCTTCCTTCCGATTTGATTTACGCTAAAGCATTTAAAATTATTCAAAGACAAAATACAAATAGATACAGTTATAAGGAGAAATTTTATTTATAATATTCAGCAACTGCTTTGAAAATACAACCGCCTGGTTAACTCTGTTTAATTCAACTGTTTTACAGTCAGTGATGTCTCATTGCAGTCATTTGGTTATTGTAACCTTTGCTTTACTAATTTTCAGATAATCGACACCAAGAAATAACAATCTCCATGAACCATTTTGAAAATATTCCAAACCAAATTACAAAAGATTTGTTTTAAAGAATTGGCCTACTATCATAATGATGGGGCACAACTCTGCAGTGAGACCTCAAAACACAATTTCTTCATTGCAATAAACTCAAGTATTCAAACATTGATAAAATGTAAGTAAATATGTATCCCCCAAAAAAATATGTTAAATAAATTTAAAAATAAAATGTTCTTTTTAATGTACACACTATTGAAATGATAAAATGCAACTAAAAATAAATAGAAAGGCATCATATATACTGTACAGAACAGCTCACCCGCCACTTTTGTATGTCCAATATCTTCCTCAAAATTAATAGCCCTATTAAAATTTGTATACGACATAAACAGACAACTTCTATTAACTTTACACATTGTAAATCAAGGACTTACAAAGTCCTTGGCTTAATGTTCTTCAAATGTCAAAGCAGTTACTTTGATACTTTTTTTAAGAAAATACATAAAATTTCAGGTACATAAAATGTCAGTTGGCGGATTAGCTGTATATATTCACAATGGTGTAACATGAAACATTTTAGAAATAAGATAAAACTTCATTCAAACTTGATTTACGTTAAAACATTTACAAATTATTCAAAGACCAAAATGCAACTAAATATGTATAAGACGAGATTCTATCTACTGTATGCACAAAAATGAAAAACGATTGCAAATGCAATGTTCGTGACAGCCTTAAAAATTATTCAACTATAAGAAGAAATCCCCTTGTTGTGAGGTACTTAAAGGAGAAACACGATAACAAAAGCATTGTTCGTTTCAATATATATATATCATTGAAGGAACAAAAAACGCAATGACATGTGCAAAATAATGGATTTTCTCTTTTTAAATGATCGACGTGCCGTAAAACACCATTTATTCATTCATTCATTCTTTTTAAATTAACTAAATTCTCAAAAACTAGAAAAGCATTCTTATAAGATTTACATAAACGAATTATTCAAAGATTGAATGCATATAAATATGTTTGAGAACAAAAAAATATCTACTTTATTAAAAAAAAAAAAAAACAAACTTATTGAAACAGCAGTTGTCGTGTTGTGACACACTTATTGAAAAATTAAAAGACAAAAGAGAAAATTTAAACATGAAATACGATTCAAATGTTGAATATGAGCACAGTCCCAAACCAAATGTTGTACTGTTTCTACATGCATATTGCAGAATTGACAAACTTGGAATGGATTTTGTCTTCTCAGAAAGGAGTAAAATTATAGTTTAAAACAAATCATTCAAGTTTGATTTACACAAATGTAAAGTACAGATAGTATAATGATCAATCCTACCAACAGTATTCACAAATGTGTAACAAGATAACAAATAAAGTGTTCTTTAAAATGAGTATACTTATTCAAATGAAAAAGAAATGCTAGTCACATTCCTATGAAAAAAAAAGAATTTCTTTTTACTGTATTCACAAATGTGTAACAAGATAACAAATGAAGTGTTTTTTTTAAATAAGTATCCTTATTCAAATGAAAAAGAAATGCTAGTCACATTTCTAGGAAAAATATAATTTCTTTCTACAGTATTCACAAATGTGTAACAAGATAACAAATGAAGTGTTGTTTAAAATGAGTAAACATTTTCAAATGAAAATAAATGCTAGTCACATTCCTAGGAAAAAGATAATTTCTTTCTACAGTATTCACAAATGTGTAACAAGATAACAAATGAAGTGTTCTTTAAAATGAGTATATTTATTCAAATGAAAATAAATGCTAGTCACATTCCTAGGAAAAAAAAAATTTCTTTCTACAGTATTCACAAATGTGTAACAAGAAAACAAATGAAGTGTTCTTTGAAATGAGTAAACTTTTCAAAATAAAAATAAATGCTAGTCACATTCCTAGGAAAAAAAGAATTTTTTTCTACAGTTTTCACAAATGTGAAACAAGAAAACAAATGAAGTGTTTTTTAAAATGATTATACTTATTCAAATGAAAAAGAAATGCTAGTCACATTCCTAGGAAAAAGATAATTTCTTTCTACAGTATTCACAAATGTGTAACAAGAAAACAAATGAAGTGTTCTTTAAAATGAGTGTTTTTATTCAAATGAAAAAAATGCTAGTCACATTGTTAGGATAAAAATATTTTCTTTCTACAGTATTCACAAATGTGTAACAAGATAACAAATGAAGTGTTTTTTAAAATGATTATACTTATTCAAATGAAAAAAATGCTAGTCACATTCCTAGGAAAAAGATAATTTCTTTCTACAGTATTCACAAATGTGTAACAAGAAAACAAATGAAGTGTTCTTTAAAATGAGTGTACTTATTCAAATGAAAAAAAAATGCTAGTCACATTGTTAGGATAAAAATATTTTCTTTCTACAGTATTCACAAATGTGTAACAAGATAACAAATGAAGTGTTTTTTAAAATGAGTAAACCTTTTCAAATGGAAATAAATGCTAGTCACATGCCTAGGAAAAAAAGAATTTCTTTCTACAGTATTCACAAATGTAAAACAAGATAACAAATGATGTGTTCTTTGAAATAAGTATCCATATTCAAATAAAAAAATGCTAGTCACATTCCTAGGAAAAAGATAATTTCTTACTACAGTATTCACAAATGTGTAACAAGATAACAAATGAAGTGTTTTTTAAAATGAGTAAACCTTTTCAAATGGAAATAAATGCTAGTCACATGCCTAGGAAAAAAAGAATTTCTTTCTACAGTATTCACAAATGTAAAACAAGATAACAAATGATGTGTTCTTTGAAATAAGTATCCATATTCAAATAAAAAAATGCTAGTCACATTCCTAGGAAAAAGATAATTTCTTACTACAGTATTCACAAATGTGTAACAAGATAACAAATGAAGTGTTCTTTAAAATGAGTAAACCTTTTCAAATGGAAATAAATGCTAGTCACATGCCTAGGAAAAAAATAATTTCTTTCTACAGTATTCACAAATGTAAAACAAGATAACAAATGAAGTGTTCTTTGAAATAAGTATACTTATTCAAATAAAAAAATGCTAGTCACATTCCTAGGAAAAAAGGAATTTCTATCTACATTTATCTTGAATTAAGTGTTTTATTACAAGAATTTACCTGAGGATAATGATGGTTAGAATTTGCTGTTTCACCAAGTATTAATGCTATAACTGTGAACAGACAACCTGTAGAACTATCAAATATTTGAGTTTCGCTTCCGTGCTAGAAGTGCATTGATAAGGTTACACTAGATACTATAGCATTAAAATGTAAAACAAAGTCAAATATATTGAAGGGACCATTTCGTTAAATTGGAACTGATTGATGGCAGGGATTGAATGGCTAAAGAAATGAACAGTTAACATACATTTTTTTCTTCAAATAAATAAAGAAATATATATTTAAATTGATTTATTTATAGCTAAAATCTAAAATACTGAGACCATTGCGCATGAACATGAATGGAAGGATAAATGACACTGATTACGATTAATACACCATTGTTTGGGACGCTTGTTTCAGTCAAAGATTGATTTGTTTGTTCTTTTAGAACACCAGTTTTGTAGAAGACACAAATTATGTGTCAGTTGAACAGTTTGTATCAGCGGTAAACAAAACTACCTGATATTTTTTTTTAAAATTCAGTTGTATGATTTAAAATATCAAAAAAAAGATAATATAGTCACAAACTAAAGTACGAAAAATATTGATAGATCAATATTTTACAATATTATTATCTTTGAACAATTACTATGTGTTTCTATTGTTTGTGTTAAGAAACCCCGAACGTTTAATCACATTAATTTGCTCCAATTAGAAGTTATCGGCAACCCCGTTTAAAATAATCAGGTTTTACTATAATACTTGTTTCTACAGACTTTCCTTTTTGATTTACAACTAAACTTTGCTTATCGACAAATATCTTAAATTTCATTGCATGCCTCTACAATGGTATTTATAAAAGTAAATTTTACTGAAACATGTGCCCAAAACTGGTGTTTAACTCTGACATTAATGTTGTACTTCTAGAAATTATGAAGCTCAGTTACCGGATTAGTGACATTTATTCCTGGCATTTATGAGCCATTGATGTATCGATTTGATATGACAAGGATAATATCTGATGTGCTATTGATGCAACTGCACGTTAACTATTGGATTACGGATGGTGTTATTGTGCACGAAGCATAATTATACGGATATGATACATTGAGATATATGTTTGATTTTACAAAATATTTACGACAGCTGTGAAATAAAATGACAGAAACATATTTTGAGTTTATTATATTAATATAAGTAGTTCTTATATCGAAAATGAGTATATTTACATTGCACATGATGTGAGTGGCAAAATGGACAAAATTCTGTAATATTTTTTTCAAATATTATAAAAGCATTTTAGTTACACGTGAATAATACATATTAACAACACATTAATCGTGAAAAATATGTATTTGAAAAATCAGAACTGTTCTAATATTATAAATCTTAAATAAAGTTACAGTCGAATTTGAATGAATCAAACATATAAACGGACATTTTGAAAGTATGTTTCTAAACTCTTGTACACCAAAGCAGCAAAAATTAGATGTAAATTTCGAGTTGATATAGTAATCAAGTAGGAACATTTCATTTTTAAGTCGTCAAGATAATAACAAGTAACATATTAAGCTCCAAATAAGCTGTTTAAACTGACATAACATATATATAGATACATCAACGTTGTAACTGTACAAATTAAGATCGTGCATACTTCACGTGTAAAACTAGTGTATGCCCGCATGGAAGAGGACCTGAAAAGGTGCATGCACTTTTTGACCAAAACATCTCAGTGGACAAACATAGATTTAGCAGAAACTGCTACTCCAATTGTGAAGGATGAATGTACTGTATTCGCTATGCCTGACACTGTTTCAAATATTGAAGTGTTATTCTACACCGGTGGCGATCACGCGCGTCGTGAAGATAGCCTCCATCATCCCGAGTAATAACAGTCGTTTGTTCGCCATTGACCGCGTCCGGCCGTCTATGGAATATGCCATAGAACAAGTCCACGCACGGAAACTGATTCCTGATTGGATGGAACTCGTCGTCAACTACAACGATTCGCATTGCAACACCAAAGACGCCCCAGTGGCGGCGTTTAATTTCTACATGCAGAAAAGTGTCGACGTATTCATTGGACCCGTCTGCGATTACAGCTTAGCACCCGTCGCCAGGTACACGGCGTACTGGAGCCTACCTGTGATTTCACCAGGCGGGTTCGCACATGATTTCGGATTCGACAAATCCCAAGAAGATCCGGAGTTTCCCACGTTAACAAGAGTTGGTGCAACGTTTAACTCTCTTGCTAAAGCCGTTATATCTCAGACACGCTATTACAACTGGTCACGTATAAAAGTCATTTACGATGGCGACGGGCATCGGGATATCACTCCAAGGTTTTGTTTCCTTGCTGGAAGTGCATTGATTTATTACATAAAGGCGTATAATAAGGCATTCAGTGACTCTAAGATGGACCATGATTTTTACCTGTACGTGCCTCTTACAGATGACATTGAGCGCATGTTTCTTTCGGAAATAGGGAACTCTTATAGCAGTAAGTAATAAATAATAGTCTGTGTATATATTGTTATTATTTGTGTTTAACTATGTCTGAATGAACTGCTTTCTTTTGATAATAACCGTCTTGCATTTGTGTCAATCTTTCTGTTATTTTTTTTATCTAACTCTGTCTGTCATATGGCTGTCTGTACTTTGTTTGTTTTTACATGTTTGTCTGTCCCTACCAAGTCACCTATGTGTGTCTCTCTGTATCTCACTTTCTCTCTCTCTCTCTCTCTCTCTCTCTCTCTCTCTCTCTCCAAACTATAATTCATGTACATATCTAGCTTTCAAGGAATTCTCTGGGTGGACTTATTTTTGCCAGTTACTTGCAGAAGAACAGTGGTCCTACTCAGATTTGTATCCATGTCTCAGAGCTTCATCATTCCAGACGTGTTGTCAAATATACCCCTTACTGTGCTAATACATATATGTTGCTGTCGCCAATACGACATGTACTATAATATTTTATTGTAGTTGGTTTCTAGCTTTGGATAACTTCTGTATATATGTCAACTTTGGAACAACAGCTTATAAAAGTTGATTGGAAGTTTATTAAAAAGATGTCTATAACTTTGTCTTGTCAAAATGTAAACAATTCAAAAGATTTACCATTTACAATAAATATAGTTTAGCATTTTTTCATACGACATTTATCATATTCTCGTCCTAACCCTCCACATAAAAATATTGAATCTTATTATTTAGTAAACGAAACAAGTTTCATTTAAATTATCGACTTATTTTATGTCCATGTAGTATATTGGCTCTATTCACTCGATACCATGTTGTAGTTGTTAGCTGTTTAGCAAGATAACCCTGGATTGTTCAGTCAAGTCATTGCTTACTCTCGCATCAACGTCATATCAATGTCACGTCGGTTCGCTATCGTTAAACGTGGAAACTAGTTTTGGCAATTCTTATACTTTCAGACAATGAAGATATTCAATTTCGTTCAATAAATTATAAGTCATATTGTTTTGTTGTTTATTCGTTTTTTAAAGGGTTTGACACCATTTTCAACACATTTCAGGTTATTTATGACATATCTTGTTTAACTGGTTCAGGAGGACCTTGTAACACAATTGGAATAGGAACGGATTAGCAGGATGAGAGAATTGGCAGGGTAGTGGGGTTGGGGATGGTATAGTGAAACATAAAAAATGCAAGTAGGGGAAGTATGTTAGTATTTTATATGTTTTATTTTAGGGTGAGGTGACACAAATGACTTTGACTTTTGACTATTTCCGTTGACCTGTGTTTCTCAATTATTTGAAATTATACTCTCTCGGATCTACAAATCTATAAAACAGATGCATCGTTTCTATGATTTTTCATTGACCTGTATTCTTCGAATATTTGAAAAATGACCTCCATCAAACTGTTGTACGTCTTCCTGATAATTTCATTGTTTTTACTTTGTACATTGGCACGTGTATTTGAATATTTTGAATTGATATTCGCTTCGGATATCTGTCTTTCAAATACATGCGTCGTTCCTACTATGCCCAAGCTCGTTGTTCCGTTCTCCTCGAATATCTGATACATTACTCTGAAAATAAATCTTAGACACTACAGAAAATGTTTTAAATATTTTTTGGTATTCATAAATCGCAATTAGATTTAAAGCATATTTGGCAGTTATTCTTGAGTTTATCACCAGAGCTTGTGTTTTATAATGAACACGTTAATGCTTCCCGTTTTACTTAATCGAAGTTTCGACTTGAACAATACCGAAATTAAATATTATACTGGCCAATTAAATCCTATTAGGACCTCTCTGAATTAACAGAAATCGTGGTTATTTGGTACTAAATTTAAAAGCATGTATTGCTTTCATGGCGTGTATATAAAATCGAGATACGATTTGGAAAGTAAAAGATAAAGCTGTTACTTCTGGTGTAAAGCTGTAATACAGTCGAATGAAAGGCAAAATAATGACAACATAATAATATTATCTGTAAACAGTTTACATTCCAAATGGTAGATCAGTGTACTTTCTCTCTCTCTTTCACTCTCTCTATCTATTTATCTCTCTCTCTCTCTCTCTCTCTCTCTCTCTCTCTCTCTCTCTCTCTCTCTCTCTCTCTCTCTCTCTATTCTCCCCCCCCCCTTCTCTTAATCACCAACTCGCTATCGCTTTCACTCTCTCTCTCTCTCCCTCTTTCTCTCTCTCTTTTCTCTCTCTCTCCCCCTCTCTCTCTCTCTCTTTCTCTCTCTCTCTCTCTCTCTCTCTCCCCCTCTCTCTCTCTCTCTCTCTCTCTCTCTCTCTCTCGTTGTCGAGCATATTTAGTTTCATATTCAGATCAAACATGCGTGATGCCTTTGTTTCTATATTAATATACACACTTTAAATTTAATAAAACCGAGCCGGCATCGCTTAGATGTACGATTCAAAATGTCGATATCAGCCGGAGGCGTTTATGAAATTACCATCATACCCTTTTGTCTGGCTTTAAAATTATTCTAGAAACTGCATTACTTAAATATAATGAACTATTACAAAACGCAATTTTGAGAACACTTTTTTATTCTTTTTTGGTTAATATGGAATTGTATTCCATGCAAATGCACAGATTACATGAATAGATAACTTCCAGAGTGTGGTTTTATAAGAAAGTTTGTGGCTTAAATATTTCTGTTTGTTCCTCATCTTGACAATAATTCTTAAACGTCATTCTTCTCCAAACTGTTTGTTTGGCAGTTATCCGTTTATAACATTTAATATCTATTCTTTTTTTTTTTCATATTCTTTTTTATTTTTTTTTATTTTTGTATTATCATAAGTTCATCATCATCATTGTTATTATTATTATTTTTATTATTATTATTATAATTATTATTATTATTATTATTATTATTATTATTATTATTATTATTATTATTATTATTATTATTATTATTATAATTATTATTATTATTATTATTATTATTATTATTATTATTATATCATTACTGATTATTGTTATTGTTATTATTATTTTTGTCATTTATGGTGACTCTTCTTCTTATTATTATTAACATTATTATTATAAACATATAATCATTATTATTATTATTATTATAATCATTCCTATTATCACCATTATTATTATTATTATCACCATTATTATTATTATTACTATCATTATTATCACCACTATTATCATTATTATTATCACCATTATTATTATTATTATTATCACCATTATTATCATTATTATTATCACCATTATTATTATTATTATTATCACCATTATTATCATTATTATTATCACCACTATTATCATTTTTATTATCACCATTATTATTATTATTATTATCCATTATTATCATTATTATTATCACCATTATTATTATTATTAATATTATCACCATTATTTTCATTATTATTATCACCATTATTATTATTATTATCACCGTTATTGTCATTATTATTATCACCATTATTATCATTATTATTATCACCATTATCATCATTATTATTATCACCACTATTATCATTATTATTATCACCATTATTATTATTATTATTATTATCAACGTTATTGTCATTATTATTATCACCATTATTATTATTGTTATCACCATTATTGTCATTATTATTATCACCATTATTATTATTATAATCATTATAATTATTATTATTATCACCATTATTATTATTATTATCACCATTATTGTCATTATTATTATCACCATTATTATCATTATTATTATCACCATTATCATCATTATTATTATCACCACTATTATCATTATTATTATCACCATTATTATTATTATTATTATTATCAACGTTATTGTCATTATTATTATCACCATTATTATTATTGTTATCACCATTATTGTCATTATTATTATCACCATTATTATTATTATAATCATTATAATTATTATTATTATCACCATTATTATTATTATTATCACCATTATTATCATTATTATTATCACCATTATTATTATTATTATTATCAACGTTATTGTCATTATTATTATCCCCATTATTATTATTATTATTATCACCATTATTATCATTATAATTATCACCATTATTATTATTATTATCACCATTATTTTCATTATTATTATCACCATTATTATCATTATTATCACCATTATTGTCATTATTATTATCACCATTATTATTATTATAATCATTATAATTATTATTATTATCACCATTATTATTATTATTATCACCATTATTATCATTATTATTATCACCATTATTATTATTATTATTATCAACGTTATTGTCATTATTATTATCCCCATTATTATTATTATTATTATCACCATTATTATCATTATAATTATCACCATTATTATTATTATTATCACCATTATTTTCATTATTATTATCACCATTATTATCATTATTATTATCACCATTATTATTATTATTATTATCACCATTATCATCATCATTATTATCACCATTATTATAATCATTATAATTATTATTATTTTTATCATTATCATTATTATTATCACCATTATTATCATTATTATTATCATTTTAATCATGTTATCATATAATTGAATATTTATCCGGTTGCATTAGTTCCAGTTTCTGTAAACTTGAACTGGCTTTTGAATGGCTGATTTGTTGTGTGTGAACATTCTCTTCTCCTCTCAATCTGTCAGCTTTGACAGCCTTCTCCACTCCACGTCTTTGAGAATCCATACAAGTTTATTTTTCCGACATTTTTCCTAATAGTTTGTCCTTAACATCTCCACGTGAGAGTGATTTTCATGTGTTTTTTCTCACTCTCTGTCATGTCTGTCACCAATTTGTGCGAATTCATGTGGACGAGAGTGCTGTACGAGTAAAACTATGTGTGATTAGTAAAATGCTTAATTAGTCTAATCAATTATATATATATATGTGATATCTGATTAATTTAACAATAACACTTTCTTGTTCTAATTATAACAGGTGACTGTTTGTATGGTTATGCAGTGTCTAGTGACTATACATGAGTAAATAAAATTGTACATTCGTCATTTTCAAAAAATAATTTGAAAATATTGTAAAAATAAATATGTATTTCCTAAAGTAAATCTATTTGGATTGTCATTAACTATCCAATAGTCAGAATGACATAAATTTATGTTTTTGAACATATGTTATTTTAGGCTATCGTGTATTGCAAGGAATCGTTTCGTAAGACAAACTAACTAGCTTTAAGGCAAAAACCTCAATTGCAATGTTCACAGAACGCATTTTTCATACGTTTGTAAAATTTATTGTCGAATTTTCTATGTTACAGTATACCTATCTTTCATTTTTTTTATTTTGTTTTAATAAACTAGCGTTGTGACGCCGGCTCTTACAATGCAATGGAGCTTCTATGGCTCGACGCGAACGGACTGGGCAAAATAGTTCGAGTCAAGTATTGTCAACATCACTCCGTACATGTACATGAATATGTATCGAAATAGAATTTCGACCGGGACTTGATAAGTTGTTCGAGCTATATGTGGTGTTGGAGTCATCCGTTTTTTGAGCAAACGAATATCTACTGTATAAATTAACTACTAATCAATTAATATTCCTATCAAAATACAATAGATTAAATTCTTTTTCTTTCTGTATGCATGTTGTTCACGCGTGATGCGATATTCTTTACACATGCACAACAAAACAGAAATGGTTAATAGAAATATAAATGTCTTAAAATTCGTGTTATCCAAAGGATAAAAGGCTTTAGAGATATAAATGACAGTGAAACTGGAGTTGTAGACTGATATTTCCGTGATTTTTTCTCTTAAAGAATATTAAAAAAGTGACGAAGTCAAACTGAATCATACACGTGTTGTCATTGTTGACCTGAACTGTAGGACAAAATATAAATGCCTTTTATACATTTACCATGGTTATCAAATACCTTTCTGCCACACTTTTTTTTATATAAACATAGTGTAATATCACTAACGATTCAACGCTCCGCTTTTTACTCACAACATGGCGGTCTTTCATGTACCTAAATTGCCGAGCTACTTTTTGACCTGCAAGAACATATAGTTGACGTCAATTTGTTTTGACCGTAAAATGACGTCATTTTGGTGGAAATTTGTTGTTCTACTTATAGAAGTGATCTGAAAAATAAATGGTTAATATGATAATTTCATGAATTATATGATCATATGAATCTTACATTCATGGTTATTTATCATTAAATTTAAACTCGCCACTACGTTATGATGCTTGGCAAACAAGAGCCTGGTTTCATAAATTCATCAACTCAATAATGAACAAAACCTCAAGTCAAATCTCAATTTTGTGCCACATTGTCTTGTTAATGGAAATTAAGATATTATGTAAGATGTATTAATTATTAAAATGTTCATTACAATTTAAGGAGAATGCCTGCTGTGCGAAATCTAGTTAATGTTTTTTTTACAGATAATGCAGGCTTTTAAAAAATTCAGATTATTATTCCATAGTCCAATTAAGTCCTGCGTCTCATAAAGCACGTGTTTGTTAGTTGGGTTACGTGCGTTAGGGGAAATAAAGCAGACGTGTTCGTAAATTTCGTGGACTGGCTTAATATTGGGCGTTGATTGAAATAGAATAACAAATACTATCACTAGCATCATGATGACAACTCTTTTATTCAGAAATACTAAAGAAATCCTCAAGTTAATTGTGAAACTACGGGTATTATGAAAAATAATAATGTATCGTATCACAGCTCAGTTCATGATGGTTATGGCGTCAAATGTCAAAGTTTTTTACTTCAAAATATTCTCCGTCTGCATTGATGCACTTCCTGTTGCGATAAACCCATTTCTGATAGATACAACAATTCTAGACATTGTCGTAATGGGTAGCTCTACTCGTGAGCGATTTATCCATGTCTGATAGATACCACAATACCAGGCCTTGTAGTAATGGGTAGCTCTACTCATGTAGCGATTTATCCATGTCTGATAGATAACACAATACCAGGCATTGTCGTAATGGGTAGCTCTGCTTATAACCAACGAGCAATTTTTGAGTGACCTGTGTCTTCATGAATGAATAATTAAATGCTTGGGCCAAATATTTAGCGATTATCTGTGTTTCTTAGAAACTATTTTGCCTGGCGTCACCGCATTTTGTCCATAGCTTTGTTTCGGATAGTACATGTATCTATTAAAACAAAGCAGCATTTCTCTATTCTATATATAGAATATGATATCCCCGGAATCAGGTCTATAACGTTCCGCAAAAACTGTTTGGCCTAGGGTAAGCTAATGTGTTATAGTTAGTTAAAATACATGTAGATTTCTAAGATGATCTTAACCATTATGAATAATTAACAGAAATAAAAACAAAATTCTTCAGAGGCTTTTGAGTCTATCGTTACCAAATGTGTTCCATAATTGTGCTAACGGTAGTATTATTTATAATAATGCTTCTATTTCAGATGAACTGGACATCTGTTAATGTTTACTTAGCCTACAAAATGTTATGTTTTTTGTATATTGCTCAATTTCTTTCAACTTATTTGGCTCGGAACCGCTATATTTGGTCCATAATTATTGCCTTGGGCTATTGAATATGAAGTTTGTTTGTTAAACTCCGTTTAAACTGTTTTTGCGAAAGTCGCATAATTATTTCTTAATTTGTGCAATGGTTAAAACTATGAGTCTTCTTTGTTGCCTCCCTGTGAAAAAAACGACGAACGCATGACATCATATACCGTGAAATTTTTTTTGTTTTTATCTTTTTTATTTCGTTTATATTCTCAGCCTCAGCAGAAGTAATTTGCCCCTTATGTAAAACAGCGTTTTGTGAGATAAATGTGTTAAAAATTTCTTTGAAATTGGACGACTGCAATAAAATGTGTGTCAGAAAATAACACTTGCTATCACACATCAATTACCGTTTATGCATTTGGTGTCTAAAGTTCGTACATTGTACGTTGTAAATCAGCTGGTTTTGCATTCAAGTTTAAATTCGTATTCTCTCAGTTTGCACAAGATTGGACTGAAACTTTGATTTATTTGTTTAAAAAGTGGTATTGCAGTTGCCACATATGTAGTACAAAGACATGACATTCGTACTGCTAGGTATTTTACACTGAAATACTTTTGAAACACAACAGCGAGTTAAACAGCAATGAAACATCGAGTTTTTTATCGATATTTTAGAAACCTATTTTATTTTATAATAAACTATCTTTCGACATTTTTTTGGCAATTTTCATCAAATTCAATTGCGATTATCGCTTATTTTTATTGATTTGAAACACACAACCACGTTATAAAAATCCACAAAAACGCAACACTTTTATTGTTTGTATAATCTCGTTTAGCTATTGGTTTATCTGTATTTTTGATATTCAGAGTATTTTCTTTCAGTTTCGCCAAACAAATATATCGAAAACCGAGATCTTAAAATTACGTTCTACACAACCATGCATTAAAGCGCAAGGCAACGCAACTGTTTGTTTCAAATCAATAAAAAGAAGTGATACTCGCAATAGACATTTCCACATTCTATATTATCAAATTAAATAATCTTTGAAAAAAATCAACTAACAACTCATTGTTTTACTGCTGTTTATCTGAATGTTACGTTGCTATAATATATCGGTGTACATGCATTTTCCTTGATAAACGTATGTCTTTCTACGTATATTTATTATTTTCGTGAGTTATATATGTATACAGAAGCTGATTGTGTACGACAATGTCATAGCTGTCGAATAATAGAAACTACTGAAAATGATGGCTTTGTTCAAAGGAGTCAGCGTAAACAGATATACGATGTTTAGAATGTGTCTATTTTTAGGGCAGAGGTCAATATCTGTGTGCTTCCTGACATTTTGATGGTGTTATTAAATATGGTATTGTCACGATATCACCATGTATCACAGGACGGAAAAACGTGTTTTTTTTCTAGAAAAAAAATAGCACACAGGTCTTTATGGCTATGCGACACGCAAATGTAATGGACTTAAAGGATAAAAAACGCCGGGTGAAATTCAAGGCCATAATTTCATATAAGTGTAAGTGATATTTACAGTTTCAAACTATATAATGGTATTTCATTCATACTTTTGTCAATATCATTATTTTCATTGACAGCAACATTAATGATTTACTTTTAAATTACATATATCTGCAAAAACTAATACTTGAAATACAGGTATCGCTAACAACAATGTTGATCTGAAATTCACCCGGCGTTGCCTTATCCTTTGCTTGTTGCTTTTATAATCTTAAATTATTGACATATTGAGTCTGAGTCTAAATTTCAGACTCAAGATATTGAAGAATTTAGGTCCAGTATAGTTACACAGTTATGATATTTTAATAATTATGTAACCGTAACAAGGTGGTGACATTTGTTACTAATTCTTACATTGTACATTTGTATGACTAATCCTGTATGTAGTATGGTGGCTGTCGCTTTTGAATAGATCTACTAGATCTACGATTTCTGATGATGATTTCGTTTTGTTTTTGGCGATGACCTTTACCTAAGAGAGAATTCGTTCATGTTATAAGAACGACACTTTGTTCTAAGATTTCAAAAATTTCAAAATATAGATATATGATATCTATCTTGAATTAGAAATTGTTTTGTTTTTCTTTGAGAATAATTTGTTATTCAATTGCTTGTCAGCGAACCGATATTTGCAGAAACCTTGCATTATATACGTATATATATATGACAGTGTGTGTTTGTGCGTCTACCAACTCGTTTAAAAAATCGGATAAAAAATGCTCATCCGTATTACAAGCCATCTTATTTATCGTTGTACGAGTATACGTGTGGACAGTATTACATAACCTCGGACGGTTTCGGCGAATGTGATAATTCTGTAAATATTTGGCAATATGGACATTTCGATGTTCATCGTCTAGGCTTTCAATTCCGCTTCCATGGCGTGGAATATAAACTAACTACATATTTCCAACATGACATCCAGACCTAACAATCACACCTCGATTTCCCATGAGAAATTATTTTTTTCTTAATCCCTGGTAATTTGTCGTTTCGCATGTACACTGCCTAGCTGTTAATATAGCAATTGTGAAAATGTGGTAAAAAGGAAAAGACATATTTCTGTACAAGAGCAAGTACTCCTATGTATTGATCTGATCACATTCTTAATAATTATATTGAAATAATTTTCAATTATTGTATGGTATTTATAAGAATGCACATCATTCGTTCGTTATTGTTTTCATTTGTTCGTTTGTCCGTTCGTTATTTTATGCAGTAATTCATTCATTCATTAATGCATTCATTCATTCATTCATTCATTCATTCATTCATTCATTCATTCATTCATTCATTCATTCATTCATTCATTCATTCATTCATTCATTCATTCATTCATTCAATCATTCATTCATTCATTCATTCATTCATTCATTCCACTCTTTCAATCATTCATTCATTCATTCATTCAGCCATTCATTCATTCATTCAGCCATTCATTCATTCATTCATTCATTCATTCATTCATTCATACATCCATTCATCCATCCATTCATTCATTCATTCATTCATTCATTCATTCATTCATTCATTCATTCATTCATTCATTCATTCATTCTTTCATTCAGCCATTCATTCATTCATTCATTCATTCATTCTTTTATTCATTCATTCATTCATTCATTCATTCATTCATTCATTCATTCATTCTTTCATTCAGCCATTCATTCATTCATTCATTCATTCTCTCATTCATTCATTCTTTTATTCATTCATTCATTCATTCTTTCATTCATTTAGGTCTTAGTCTCAGTTGTGATATGTGCTGGTTAATTCTCTTTGAATATTTAGCAAAGCGTCATCGTTTCAGTTTACAGATAGGTCGTTTAGCTAACCACTTGGTATCCTGAAATGTTAACCAATATATTTGCCTGTGCACATCCATATACTGACAAGTTTACAACTTAAATCAGCGGATATACACGAATGATAATGGGACGCAGTATCGTCATCATTGATAAAATATAAATATCAACAAAATATGTCATTTAGGTCATGTTTATCATGTAATTTTTTTGTAAACATAACGTCATAAAGGTAAACAATGTCAAATGTCAATTCGCAAACAAAGAGTTTGACCCAAGAATAAGTTCAGCATGCTGGTAGATTTCCAGCTAACCACATCTGTGATGAGAGAAAACATTGTCTGCCTGCAGACGAAATATATTCACTGCATTTTTCGCAGACGCAATGTCTTGGTGAACAAACCTTAATAAAAAAAACTGGTGGACTTGAGTACGAAGGTCTGCACACAAACAATTTCAACAGGAGAATGTTATTTATTTTTTTCTATCTAGCCTCTGTTCGAAATGAAAGATTGATATCGATAGAGGAAATTGTCAAGAATTCATCAAAGCCGGTAATTGTGTCATCTAGACCACTTCTACCGTGAAATCGTCTCATTGGCGCGCCATTTCATCACTTGAGTACAAGTGTTTGTTCTTTGTATCGTTAGGGAAAGTCATAGTTAAAGTTTTCTTGAAATAGAAACCGTTTCGTGTGTATTATCTACTGATAGAGCGCCAGAATCATAACTGGTTGGTTTTCAGTTTCAGTTTTATCCCCGCTAAGAACATGTGTACTTAAGTTTTTTAATTGGTGTAATCAAGGAAATCGCTACCCTGTTACTAAGTGGTCAAAAATCCTGTTGTGAGACAATATAACAATATAAGCTGTGATATTGTGTTTTAGTAAAAAAAAAAAAAAAAAAAAAAATATGTGAGAAGCTTTGCAAGTTACTAACAGAAACCCGGTGTTTTTTTACAAATGTATTCTGTCTTTCATTCACCAATATAATTGGGTGTCGAAAATGAATTGCAATGTTTTGACATTAAACCCCAAATGTAATTAAAATGCACGCAAAGACAACAAGACGAGAGAAGTACGTTGAGAGAATTTGTTTAAGCTAGGTTTTCAAACAAAATAGATACAATTTCTCACACAAACTTCACTCAGTTGAATTGCTTGATTGATTGAATATTTAGCGTCATTTTTATGCCATCTAGGGCTAACAGACGATCAGTTAAACTAACCACTGTTTCCTGGGATTAACCAGTACTCGAGCACACCCCATCTCCGCAAGTAACTGATAACTTTCCCACTTGAATCAGTGGTGAGAGACGAATGATAATGAGACGAAATGTCGTATATCAATCATCACGGATACTGCTGCCGGGCGGAACTCACGACCCCTGGATTAAAGTCAGACGCGTAACCGACTGAGCTAATCGGGCCCGGCCACATTCAGTTGAAAAGTCTGTACTACATGTACAGTGTTAACTGGTTTACGTTATATACTTGGGCGTGCATTCGTTACTACTTTATATACTCTGCCTTGAAACCTGTTATTTACACCATCTCTCCTTATGTTGTGATAACGGGAGAAGAGAGAGATTGAATGCCCCCGTAAATGTTTAAAGCCCAAACTGCCATATAATAGCCGCAAGATGGCTCTGGGGCAAGTTTTATATAATTCAGTACATGATGCAAATACGAAAAGCCTTTTTCAACATTTCACAGTCATCAATGCCTTGCTTTTGTTATAATGTTGCATTCTATTTTATTAATTTTAATACATTTATTTCGCAAAATAAAATTCCAAAAAGTGTTTGTACAGTTTGAAAATAACTGCGGTAACATCTTAATGACGTCACGGGAGATGCAATCTATAAACACGGATCTGCGTTCATTGACCATCAGCAGATAACCGAGTGTAGCCGAGTGTAGCGTTGTAATTTGATAGTCTTCGCTTTCAAATATTTACTACCCTGGCAGTGAAAGTTGGGGGTTTAAGCTCCTCAATTTGTGTGTTCGATTGACCATTCCAAGGCGGTCAGTCTGTGCTTGATATGGTTATCTTTATTATATGAATGGCTGTGTTCGGGTTATTACCATTGGTGTGTCATTTCAATATAATGGTATGCTAGTCTCCTTAAATATTTTAGTACACAAGTGTTTAAATAAAAAATGGTATATTTTGAAGAAAAAAAACCTCGTTTATCAGTACTTTCGCTACACCTCCCGTGCAAGTTTTGGTGATGCGACGGAAACAATTAAAACCTCAGACGAAACGTGATGTTATCTTTGTTAATAACCTAACACAATATGACACTCAGAATGAAGTGTAGATCACTGCACAAACGAAATTACAATCAATAATTGTCTTATAATTTGTTTGGTAATTTGAAATGAATTTTGATTGAAAATCGTTTGGCTTGGAGTTATCATCTATTAAAGCCCAATACTTCCAGTCGAAATTATTTTATACAACTCTCATTAAAACATAAACGATTATAGTTATTACACTATACCAAATTACAGATAAGCGAAAACAATTATGGCATGCATTATTTATACAATATAAACTGTATGCGAAATAACAGTTAAGCGAAAGGTGTTTTAACTTCATTATTTTACACAAAATCTGTGTACGAAATTAAAAAAATAAGGTGTTATCAGATGAGAATATTAAACACAAATTGTATTCGAATATAGAGCCTGGATATGTATTGTATGGTGATTTTATATAAAATAAACTGTATACGAAGTTGAAGCCAAGAAAAAAGGATTGTGAGATTAATATATTCAATATGAAATGTATATAATTACAACAAGGAGAAAGGTGGTGTGAGATGAATATATACAACATGAAATGTATATGTAATTACAGCCAGGAGAAAGGTGGTGTGAAATGAATATATACAACATGAAATATATATGTAATTACAACCAGGAGAAAGGTGGTGTGAGATGAATATATACAACATGAAATGTATATGTAATTACAGCCAGGAGAAAGGTGGTGTGAGATGAATATATACAACATGAAATGTATATGTAATTACAGCCCGGAGAAAGGTGGTGTGATATGAATATATACAACATGAAATGTATATGTAATTACAGCCAGGAGAAAGGTGGTGTGAGATGAATATATACAACATGAAATGTATATGTAATTACAGCCAGGAGAAAGATGGTGTGAGATGAATATATACAACATGAAATGTATATGTAATTACAGCCCGGAGAAAGGTGGTGTGATATGAATATATACAACATGAAATGTATATGTAATTACAGCCCGGAGAAAGGTGGTGTGAAATGAATATATACAACATGAAATATATATGTAATTACAACCAGGAGAAAGGTGGTGTGAGATGAATATATACAACATGAAATGTATATGTAATTACAGCAAGGAGAAAGGTGGTGTGAGATGAATATATACAACATAAAATGTATATGTAATTACAACAAGGAGAAAGGTGGCGTGAGATGAATATATACAACATGAAATGTATATGTAATTACAACCAGGAGAAAGGTAGTGTGAAATGAATATATACAACATGAAATATATATGTAATTACAACCAGGAGAAAGGTGGTGTGAGATGAATATATACAACATGAAATGTATATGTAATTACAACCAGGAGAAAGGTGGTGTGAGATGAATATATACAACATGAAATGCATATGCAATTACAGCCAGGAGAAAGGTGGTGTGAGATGAATATATACAACATGAAATGTATATGCAATTACAGCCAGGAGAAAGGTGGTGTGAGATGAATATATACAACATGAAATGTATATGCAATTACAGCCCGGAGAAAGGTGGTGTGAGATGAATCTATACAACATGAAATGTATATGCAATTACAGCCCGGAGAAAGGTGGTGTGAGATGAATATATACAACATGAAATGTATATGCAATTACAGCCCGGAGAAAGGTGGTGTGAGATGAATATATACAACATGAAATGTATATGCAATTACAGCCAGGAGAGATGATTATACACAACATAAACTGTATACGAAATTACAGCCAAGAGAATGGTGGTGTGAGAGGAATATACACAACATAAACTGTATACGAAATTACAGCCAAGAGAATGGTGGTGTGAAATGATTGTATACAACATAAAATATGTACGTAATTACAGCCAGGAGAAAGGTTTTGTAAGATGATTATACACAACATAAACTGTATACGAAAATACAGCCAGGACAATGGTGGTGTGAGCTGATTGTATACAACATATGACGGCATTTGATGTCTTTTAGGAGGAATAATTAACTGATTAAAAGCAAAATTTGACCACTTTTAAATGTCCCTGGTTTCAGCTTCAACTAAATATTTTTTGCAGTGCTATAACTCGATATTTTATAATTTCATGACCATCTTGCATGTTTTCCATTACCAAGAGCAAAGATGTTTTAGGACTTCAATTATGCGTGTGTGTATTTAATGTGAGATTAGATAAAGTTTAAAATTTAAAAAAAAAATGAGATTTTTGAACAGTGGAAAATCTCAGCTTAAGAAAATTAATGTAACTGCACTTGATTGCATGCTCATTTTTGGCTTGGTATTTTTGACTTGTTGTCTAATAAAGATTTTAAAAAGAAATCGGGGTCCTCGGTGCCCAAGTTATTCAAGGCGCTGTCTTAATACCACTTACCCCTCACCGCTAAGGTCACGGGCTCGCATCCCGCTAGCTCTAAAAGCTTCATGTGAGAAATTTCTCAGTTACTTGCGGAAGGACAGTGGTTCTACTTAGATTTAGTCTTACGTCTTCTTTTCTCTACCAAAAGTACGTGTGGTTCCGGCTAAGAATAGAATCACTGTCGATCTCTTCAGAGGGGTAGGAATCCTCCGGTTGGGTGTCATAATCAATTTATCATTTTTTTGTCATGTTAACTATTGTGGTTAAATTATCAACCATTTTGTGGTTTTAGGGAGGCATGAGTGATGGCTAGAATCGGATCACTGTGGTTTATGCATGTCGTAAGAAGCGACAAATTGAGTAATACGATAGAATTTGCTGAAACTCTGCAGTTTTGCAGGTATAAAGGTTCTAGGTTCATTCGGCATATTCATTTGTTGATGTATTTTTTTTTCAATCTGTATGTTAATTTGTTGTTTTTGTATGTGTAGAGGGACCTGGAATCTTCCTTTCTGTTGGCGTCAAATAACCTATAATGTGTTGGTAAGCCGTAAAACCCTATTCATTCATTCATTCATTCATTCATTCCTTTACCAAAACAACTGGATATACCATATATAACATGAAATGTGTTGAAACTGCTGTTAAAAAATAAATAAAAAGGTATCCGAACCTGTATTTATTTTGAACACTCATCTATTTCAAAGTACAGATCCACTTTATTTCTGATTAGTTGTGTACTTCAGGTGCCAAAACCATTCATGATTACATTATAGATACGAAATTAATTCTTCTTTCTAGTTACGTTTTCTAAAAGTTAGTTTCGCCCGTAGAGCGCTCAATAATGAATAAAACGCAAAATCTGACGCCGTACGTTAACATGAACTCTCCATTAAGCGTTTTGTGTCTCGGTTAAAACTGATTATATCGTGAAAGAACGGTTGCGAGTTTTTCATCAAAGGACACAATTATTCAATAGCAGATGGCGAACTATTAACTATGATTTCTTACAATAAACTAGTGCATTATAACAGCATTTGAGCGGATATTTGGTTTCCCTCTTTCAAATTGATACGGAATTGCAGGAGCCTAAATTAATATTTCGTTTCTCCTCTACGACAACGACTCAGAATTACCGCTGTCTGAACGGATATTTGGTTTCGCTGTTGAAATTGATTCAAATGTAGAGGATGATGTTAAATTAAAACGAACATGCGATTTTCGCTGTAGGGAGGAAATGAGGAAGAAAAGTAAATTGGAAATACCATGTAAACACATAGCGGCGATAAATGGAAAATAACGGTTCTGGATCTACTAACACTAGATTATATTAATGTTGTTATTATTTTTAAGCATTAAGAGTCTATTAATATCAATGTTGTTTTTTTTCACCAGTAGTCCACCGCTTAGTGTTATTATAGATATGTCTTTTTATTTAGTTTCCATTGAATTCTGTTCCTGTTCTAAAGATTATGGAAATGTCAGGGTTTTGGGGGTGATGGAACGTCCCATTTCAACCTTAACCATTGATGATGTTTGAAACTGTTTCAACTTTGTAAGAATATTTGACATTGGTAAACATTAGGCATTTGACACTAAACATACTTTCTTGGAACATCGGTTGAATAGTTCGAACGAACTCTTTTCTTATGAAGCAAACGTATTGTAGAGAACAGCGCTAATACTGTGAGCATAC
This sequence comes from Panopea generosa, assembly GCA_029582155.1. Lineage (NCBI taxonomy): Eukaryota > Metazoa > Mollusca > Bivalvia > Adapedonta > Hiatellidae > Panopea > Panopea generosa. The sequence goes on along the minus strand of CM055912.1, from coordinate 6,975,665 downwards.
TTATAACATTTTTTTTAAATCAATTAACTTTGCATATCAAATTATCCTCAGTTGAAGAAATTCAAACTATAAGGTGTTCTTGTTAAGTAAATTCTATAAACTAGTGATCAAATATTCCATCACTCATTTGTCCTATATGTATCCAAGTTTTAATTTAGCCAGATGACATTTCTAAACGCTCCGGTTGACTTGTGATATATATTCAAGCATGTATATTAAATATCTTGAAAAGGCAAGTAAATAATTATAATATAAAAAGAACAATCGTTTTAACGTGCCGAAAGTCACTGACATTTAAATAAATTGTGTGTGTGTGTATGAATGCTTGAGGTTGTATTTTCGTGTTACACGGCTATATCATTTTTTTATGGTGAAATGAAATGAAACGACTTTTTTTTAAAAAAAAGAATAGAAAAAGTTGTATTAACATTTATTAAAATATGTGTTGTTTTTATGCTTGTGATAGTTTTTGGTCAAGTATTTATTTTTCATGGTAAAAGATTTAAAGAAAATACTACTTAAAAAATGTCACATGTATATATTGACACGCATGAAAACAAGAAATTTGAATAAATTGATTGCAGGCCTTAAATTATAAAGTAAAAATTAAAAAATAACGAACAATCGTTTTAACTTGTGGAAACTCACTGACAGTTTGTGTAAGGCCTCTTTAATCTTACCGATTAGAATAACGTCATGCTTAATATGTTTATGACATTTAAAAAAAAGTCTATGTGACATATGTTTCAAAACTTGATATCTCTTTTTACTCTTTTCCCTCTTATCCTAAACATAAAGCATTACATGTTTGACATTTGCAATACCGACGTTGTAATCCCAGGTCTATGGAGAACAAACGCACCGCCTGTTGTCATACAAGATGTGATGGATGTTATTGGGATTATACGCAAGAGACTGGTTTGTGATTTTAAAAAAGTATTAGAAGCTCCCGCTCAATACCCTTATAATTAGACCGTTTAGATACCAACATGTCTAGTTTTCCATTAAAGGGTCTCAGTTCACATCACGCAAGTTTTTTTTATATGGGGGTCTTCTTTAACATATAAATTTTGATGTCATTTATAGACTGCAATGTATTGGAAATGGCGTTACAAATTCCCTTGAAATATATTTCAAATGATCCGATTATAATCACAGCGGGTGCCAGATTTTCAACAAACCCAATTTTTTTTATTTTCATATGAAACATTTAACATCTTTTAATTCCAACTCCATCATAGCAAGTTTCAGTACATATTAGTCAAATATCCCTTTTGAAAGGAGTAAATCCAGGAAATAACGCTATAAATGTCTCAAAAAAGTAAAATTATTTTTAAAATGGATAAAAGGCATCTCATTATCATTAATATAAATATGTTCCGAATGGTTTGGTATGCCAAATTCAAAAAAGCGCGACAAAATCGAAATCAGAGTGGTAAACTTGATTTCCCCATTCTAAAAAATAAACATCACTTAAATACTGATTGAAGACCTTTACGTCGTCAATTGGGATTTTTTATGATGAAACATTTTCTTTGTGAAACGGATTAAATTAAATTAAACCACGTGACCCATTTAATACGTCATTTAATACGTCACAAAATATGTGGCTATTTAAGCGGGGAATCTAATTCAGTCTAACCTAGGCGCGTAGCCCAGGTAAAAAAAATCCTTTTCAATATAGCTGGCATATAAATATGGAGTCAGTAAGTATATATAGGCGTGATATATTGGGAAATAAATGTTTATAGTCAATTTTCAATTTTTGAAAGATCCTGATAAAATCACTTTCACAACACTACGCACAGGATCGTGAGCATTGTTTTCGTTCACCATCAAGCACGTGTAATACAGTTGGGACTTGCTGAGATATAGATTCAATTTCAGATTTAAAAAAATACAGTTTCAAGTCGGAATAACCCTTTCATTATAAGGGATAATATATTTATAGATTCACTTTTTTAAATGGAAATGCGTCTGTGTTTTTGTTGCTGTGGCATCGGACACATCTATCATAACATATAATGAGCCTTTCTCCTTATTTTGCCTAGCCAAGAAATGAATTGCAATAATGCAATGTTTACAAATTAGCAGTTTAAATGCTTTGTTGATATTAGTTCGTCATCCTTTGATATTTAAGTATGTAACTATTCAGTATTGGAAGCTTAGAAGGCTGGGGTAAGAAATACTTTTTTTGAATATTAAAAGACCAAATACAAGTATCAAACTTAGTTCAGTCTACCGTGTACAAATATTACGTAAATAATATGTTTTTTTTCTGTTTGACGGGCTTGTTGCCAAAGGCATGACTCTGCTAGTATTGTCTTGATCGACCAAACTGTGATAACCGCCAAAATGATTATTCGCGTCAGGGTCTATTTTTTATTCCTCGAATTTAAATTTTGTTATGTATATCAGCAAACAGAAACAAATCAAGCAGTCAAAAAAGTATATTTCGTACCATATTGTTCAATATGATTTTTAAAAGATGTTGCATAAAATAAATCAAAAGCTTCAGTAATATCAATCAAATTACGAAGGCCTATCATTACTTTCAAGTCCTTTGAATTCATTCCTGGAAACATTCATATATGTTCTTATGAATACAGTGTTGACTATGATGTGTGCCCTGGGACAAAATATTGGAGTGGCTATTTACATGTATGCATTCCTAATTGTACTCATTTCACTGTTTAATCTAACTTTCCGGCATAAATTTCCCAGTCTGGTAATCGCTAGTGTACATGTTTATATAACAAACACTCAATATGAAAACATAACAAACGGAGAAATTTGAAAACACAACAAATGGTGAGATGTGAAAACGCAACAAAAGGAGAGATGTGAAAACGCAACAAACGGAGAGATGTAAAAATGCAACAAACGGACAAATATGAAAACGCAACAAACGGGTTTTAACAACAAACGGAGAGATGTGAAAACGCAACAAACGGAGATATGTGAAAACGCAAAACATGATTTAGAGGGACTTATTTGGAAATAAAGAAAATGACACTGATACAGGAGGTAACGGATCATTCAGTAATATCTCAAGTAAACAATCAATAATATTAATACACAATAATTACTGTAAGATATAGATATAAACACTCGTACTCAATTAGTTGCCTTTTTATATCTTTAGTGTGTAGTCATAATGGATTTTAGTGTCGTGATATAATTAAATGTTAAATGGTCAAAAATACATGTTACCCATAACTGCTTTGATATGTTTTATTATCATTACCAGTTTTTTTGTTGTGTCGATTATGAAGTAAGCTTATTGAGCTTATATGATTCACTCTGGTTAAGTCTGTTGGATATAACCAGTACTGAGTATCGTTTTTGTGACGATCGTGCGAGTCTGTAATGAAAGACCGCGCCCTCTGGTGCGAAAGGTCAGCACTCTATACACTGCAATACCGCCTCTGCTTAAGCAACATTAAGATAATTATATTGTAAGAATTTAAATCATAGACACGTGGTAGACACATGGTAGCGTATTCTGGATTATAACAAACAGAGGGTCTCATTTATAAGAACATGATATTCAATGTATATAAATGAAAACCAATAAACCTCTATGGCATCTGTCAAATTAATAAGCTGTTTACGTAATTAAGCTCTTATTTAGGAGCATGTAAAAATATATTTTGAAATATGTGTTTAGAAGTGTAAGCTGCTTGTTAGCGAGTGTCGGAAACTAAAGGCTGCGTTCACTTGACCTTCATTTTCCATCATACTAGAATACCTTGTTGAATATAAAGATATGTTCTGAACGTGATACAAACCTAGCTGTTACAATAAATTAACTTAATAAGCAAGCAATGAAGCTGCGTATTTGTTTATACACATCTGATTTGCAAGGTTTTTTTGTTTTTGATATTCAGGAGTTTGGCGGGTTACAATGTTAACGAACAGCTGTTCAGTATGTAACATAGTTGTATTGCACAATTTTCCTTCACAACTTAGAGGCTGATTTTGTCCATTTATATAAAAACAGAATAAGTAAAACTAAAAGGTGCATATGACGTATTAGTAAACGATTACAATTTGACTGAAATACAAGAGTCCTATCCTTCTATACAAGTCAATGGTTTCACGCAATAAAATGGGGTTTATGTGCATCAAAATGGAAAACAATCCCCAGGCAAGCTTTTTATAACGTTCCCTTGTATTGGATTGATTGATTGATTGTTTCCTGGGATTAACCAGTTCTCGAGCACAACCCATCTTCGCAAGTAACTGATACCTTTCCCACTTGAATCAGTGGGAGAGATGAATGATAATGAGACACAATGTCGTATATCAGTCATCACGGAGACTGTTGCCGGGCGGGGCCTTGTATTGGAAATGGATTAATCAATTCAAATGAAAAAAAGTTTTCAAAACAGTTTATCAAACTTAACATCTGAGCCATACTCTCATGCGATTAACGTCAGAAGTAAACACAAAACATAGCAACATCATTCGCCTATCAAACATATTGAACATTGTTGTCTGTAAGATTATTGTCATTAATAGTTTGTGTTCGTGATGGAGTGCTACAGTCAAGTCCCCCGTGAGAGATGTATTGCATTTGGAGGATTTTGTTATGATTGGTTGTATAATAAAAAAGCTATTGATTTAAACGGATGAAAACGATAGTTGTCATTTATTTGTTTGTTCAGTGTCTTTGTCATTGTATTTTATGATAATTAATGATACGCTGTTTTCATATTAAATTGAAGTGTTTTTTTCTTTGAAATTTGCAATTGAATATTGAGCAGTTCATAAGTCTGATACATCAGCACCGAGGGAAAAATGATTTTGTAGGGAACGTGGTTCGATTTTTTTCTATCAGAATCGAAAAGGCATATAAGATTATTTTTCTTGCACACCGAAATCATTGAATATTTATTTTAATTTAAGATATCATTTAACTTTACCACGATCGCTTTTCGATGTCAAATTAAATACATTATGTTATATGTTTAAATACGTCACGTCATACGTTGGTCAAACGTCACAGCAGGGTAAGTGGATGTAAAATGGAAATTCAGTACCCGGTTAAAATACGCGGAAATCCTTACAAGGAAGACTAATTGTTATATGCGCGTTACATAATATAGCGGTGCCTTTTTTACAATATTGAAGTGTCGTACCATAATCAAGTTATGACTTTGATGGCACGTTATGAATAATTTCATTTTTTTAAATCAGATACAAAATATATTTCCATAACGATTGATTTAACTAACATTCATTATAATTGAACTATGATAAAATGATAAATATACTACACATCAGTGCAAATCAATCATTCTAGTATTTTTATTGTAAGGTCATCTGGTCATTTTTATCTTTTTTATGCCATTTTGAAGACACGAAATTTTACATATTAGTATAGGACTGGCCCCAGTCCAAACATCAATATATAAAGTCAATGACGTCACATAAAAACAAAGAAAGAAATCAAGTTTTAGCTATTGCTCTTACTAAAAGCATGCAAATCTGTTTTACTCCACTATATTCAAAATACCCAGTAACGTTACTACTTTCTGATAATTAATAAAATAGGTGCCAAAAACAAAATACTTTTTGTTGTGTTTTTATAAACTGGTCAATCACGGGAATGATTGCTTGAAAAATACAGCAAAAGTTTTTAGCTAAATAAATATATAATAGGCACGCTGTGTACACTGAGAGTTTCATCTAATAATTAATTGGAACGCTATCAGACTAGTTGAGTTAATCCAATTCTGATGGAGAAATGTTTCAGCTATCCATCAATCTGTCTATCTGCTGGACACAACAGTATACAAACAAGATACAGTGATCAAATCGAGTGTAAAATGAGAAATATGATAAACCGAGGGGTGTGAAATGGATTTTCAGTAATTTAAAAAGTTTTCATACAAAGACAAGCATCCTTCAATTTGTCCCGAACTTTACCCAGCATCCATCAACGTCTGTTGCTCGTTCGATAGTTTAGTTCCACCTGTCAATCATGTTCCACCTGTCAATCATGTTCCACCTGTCAATCATGGTTATCCGTAACATAACTACAGAAAGCATGTTTTTCTTGTTCGTTCATTTAAAGGCAGTATTTAGAATTTGGCAATATTCCGTAAGCCATTTAGTACTGTAAAATACTTCTAATTTTGTGCGAACTTTATTTCACGAATTTGCTCTGACAGTGGACAACATGGTTGTAATTTTTGCAAAATCTCTGAGTTCGTTGAAACTCACAAATAATATCATAAATAACAATTATTGCTGAATATTTACATTGTCACTGCAATCAGCCTAAATGAACTATATAGATTTACTGTATTTCAGTAACCCAATCGGGAGAGGTTGGTCCTTTTTAGATTCCTCGAGACGTGTTAGTACGAGTTTGTTATTATTGTCAGATAAGTTCTGACTATTACAAGGGGAAAGATTTTATGTTCCAACCGAGGAAGAATAATTGGCAATTTATAATGACATATGATTGCATTTTGGCAGTACAGTTGCGTGTTAATCTGAGCCTAGACGTACTGAACAATACAGAATTACTAAGAGCGTACTCACAAGTAATACATATAAAGGTTTGATGGCCAATAACCGAGGTTTCTCAGCCTTGGACGATTTGAAGTTTCCACTGGGAAATATTACCTTTCTGGTTCTAATCATACAGTTGTGATGAAAAAATGTCAGATATCTTTATCATCGTATATATTTGCAACGAACTTATTTCTGGTGTGAGGGTAATATGAAGAAGAGAGAATACAATTAACTCCGTTTAGCAAACGCCACTTCGGCTTTCAGCCACGACGATGCATCAATCTGATCACCTCGGCCTTTATGCTACGCAATAGACCTCTGACATAATAAGGCGCCATTTTGGAAATACTTTCAATCACATGATAAAATAAAATGGCGCCCCCTTATGCCACCTGTTTATATACATGTACGTTGAAAATATAAACGTTTGTTAATCAAGACTGATATTTTAAATTTCCCTATACATATGACCCATGTCGAGTGTATAAATAAAAAATCGATATAACAACGCCATATATAATCAACTTAATGACGGATACATTATTTGTTACTTTCACGCAAATGAACACAGACTTGTAACACAGGCGATTCGCGTTGGTGTTTTCTAGAGCTATACACGAGGTGTATTCTACGGAGGATACGGAAATACCCGATGTTTCACGATTGGATGATGCATCTCTATAACCATACGGGGCTACTTTCGTACAATACGTGCAAAAACACGATATATGTTTTTTGTTTATTTGAATATCTAACATCATTTTCATGCCCTTTGGACTTTAACGACCAGCAGTTATTCTAACCAATCTTTGCTTGGATTCAGGAACGCTAGCATCCGAGCAAACATATCTCTGTAATAAACTGACATGAAAAAAAAAAAATAAAAAAAAAAGTCGACCCTGTCGCGTATAATTATTGAAAAGCCATTGTATAATGGTTAAGGAATCCATTTTACTTTTATTTCCAAAGAAACACTGTTATTGTGTGGAATGTATACGGCTGCAATCATCATAGCCAATTTCCAATACAAAATAAGGCAATTGCAGATTCACCAAGTATACATAAGTTGCACTTTTTTATCTAGACATGTTGATATGTTTAATAAAACGCGTTGAGTGAAATTGCACATTTGTTATAAAAACTATAAAAAACATATAATATATTAGAATGTTGTTGTTGTTGTTGTTGTTGTTGTTGTTGTTGTTGTATGGTGTTTAGCGTCGCTTTCAACAAATTTTCAGTCATATCGCGACGGTGTCTACTTGAGACAGTATTCTAAGCGCTGTCACACTGTAGTAGCATGCCGCAGACACATGGTATGATACCCCACCCAGTCACATTATACTGACACCGGGCCGACCAGACCTAGAACTCTCCTCTAAATGCTGAGCGTCAAGCGTGGAAGCTTCTAGTACCATTTTTAAAGTCTTTGGTATGACTCGGCCGGGGATTGAACACACGACCTTCCGTATGCGAGGCGGACACTCTACCACTAGACCACGGTGCCCTCTTAATATATTAGAAATATATATTACGACTTATTACGTTTCGTGTTAAAAGTCTTACTCTGAACACTTTTATGTTTAAGCAATTGCCATTCATTATCCTCTTAACCAGAAATGGCATCGAGATGTATTATTTGTGAGATGTTACATGCATTTCTATTCATTGAATTAATGATGTATTTTCTTTTTATTTTAAATTAGCCATTTTACAAATTACCAAAAAAATATAAAAGAAATGCTTTCTCAGTTTTGTTCCAAATATTCATGGACTCTAGTGAATCCGTAAAAATAATTAATGAAAGAAAAAGTAACAGCATGTACAAAGATGTTCAACGTCATTAGTTTAAATGCACCGCTGTTCATTCCTGGAGCACTTTTGTTTTTGTCAAAGTATTAATATCGATTTCTCGTTAGAATTAACATTTACAAAAAGTATCAAAGAACAGCAAAACACTTCCAGGTGACGCCGTTGCTGGTTTTTAATAATGATGTGTTATAAATGGGCGGGAATAGTTTTACTTACACTGATACGTTTTATGATGTGATTGCGGTAGACGAGCAAGGCTGGGTTCACTCAGTTGTGTGTCAGGAACAAGTTACCTAGTGGTTATATTTGTTGCTAATCACTGATTATGTATGCACTTTTTCAAAAAGAATATTTCTTCTAAGTTTAAAGCAAAGTTATATATTAAAGGGAATTCATCAGGATTATATAAAAATTTTGAAATTGGCTAAAAACATTATTTTTGCACGATGTCTCTCGTGGAATATGACAGTTGTTCAAATAGTTTAGATCACATCAAGAGAATGTCGAAAATATAGCAAGAAAATCATTGGAAGTTGTTAATAAAATCATGTTGCTTATCGTGCTGTTAATACAATCTCATGTTGGGCATATACTTTAGTATAGATGTTGCAAGAGCACCCAGTTCATGGCGAAATACGAATGAATTGTTGCATTACAGCGTGATCAAAATAGCCATTAGTTATATTGCTCATCGCTGTTGTTAGTTCAGTCAGTATGACAAAAAACTTGCCATAATCATCGCATCTCTTGGTTTTCTCTCTGGAACAAAGAATGCATTATAGTTTCCATTTCTCATATTGTTTTACCCTAAACGTGCTACACTGCCATTACATTAATTGAATCGGCACCGGTTTGTTTAGGAAGGCATTTGTTTTAAGAAAAAAATATTTCAGATCTGTTAAAAAAATATAGCAATATCAGGATTATTTATTTATTGACATCTTATTGTTTGCTTTGAAGGCTCAAACCCCACGGGAGTTAAGGGCTGTTCGTGCAAAGTATTACCATACATGTACATGTATATACATCATTAGGAATACGGCTTAGGCCAGATAAGTGCTTCCAGCTTTAGATTGTGTTCCAGCCATCCGTGTTCTACTGTGTATATATATTGCTCATTCAGTTGCGCGCATGACTATCAAGCCAGGGGTCCTGAGGTAAAATCTCCACCAGACAAGTGTCTCCCTGACCAAATATGTTCGGCACTGCGACTCATTGTCGTTCGCCTTTCAACGTTCGGGAACAGGTTTACATTCCGGGATCCAAGAAAATAGAAAATATATATCAATTTCACATTTCACGCTGGAAGAATCAAGAACGAATATATTAACGTCCATTTCATGTTAACACAAGCATGTGTGTGACCTGAACGTCTTTTATATCTGTCACTTTTATTTTTTTTTCATTTTAAAGTTACTTTTCCATTTGTTGAAAATGATAATGAAGTTATTGCGATTTTTGTGAAAGCCACATTTGAGCACGTTGATTAGTTAGTTGCTTCAACTGAAAGTTTGAATGACGTCACAGTTTGGTAAGGGTTCAACTGCTATGAATTGTGGGACAGGCATATAACTCCCTGTATACTTTTACCCTCATGTCAAAAGATCAGTTTACAAATATCTGCGTAAAGCTTGGATAAAGGACTTTCATCATTTTACTGTAATTGTCCAGCCACTATCCACAAAACAATGCAACGTAACACATCGCAACGCAACGCAACGCAACGCAACGCAACGCAACTCAACGCAACGCAAACCATAAACAACGCAGCACAGCACAGCGCAAAGCGACGCAAAACGATGCTATGTATCGAAACGCAATTCAACGCAACTCAACACAACTACATGTATTGGATTTATACAGTGTTTTGCGTGTATTTGATTGGTTGATTTAGTTATTATATCTAATCATTTTCAACAGCGCCAATATATGGATACTGTTAGAAATGTGACAAATAATACGTTAAAGGTCAAAGTTTTTGTTTTATTGTCATTTTGGATGTTGAATGATTTATGATACAACTTTTTTTTAAGTTTTTCAAGTGTTAGTCGATTTCATTGCTATATCTAATCGTAATGAATGAAGTATAAGGTTAAAATGGGAAATCTGAGAAATACGTTCATGTATAATATACATGATTTTTTCAGACTTTATCCAACCAGTTACTCTTCAGAGCCTGCGGCTATGCTTTCAATAGATTTGTTTTTTAAATAGTAATCCCCTTTTCTTATCTTATGTTTTCTTTTTTCCTTCGATAATCCTTCTTCTGTTGTATAGGTCATACTAGTAACCTTATTCTCTTCATCACAATAACTTTCGTTCTCTCATTTTCTTTGTCTCTTTCTTGTGGGTTGACTTTTTAACCCTGATTATATTTTAATATTTGCAGAAAAATAAGCCAAAGTAATGTTATGAATTCATTAGTAAACGTAAAAGTATCCATTAAAAATGATCCGTTCTACAATCAATATTAACTGTCGCCTTTGTAGCAACAGTTTGACAACAATCACTATTAAAGACCATATTTGAGTTTGTTTTTTGTTTTTTTCTGTGTGATTATCCTGCATTTACGTCAGCATTTACGTCAGCTATAACGTATTGGGCACTACTGAAAATAGTTTGGTCATATAGAACATGAAATAATATGAAACAAAACTCTGACATGTTTCACGTGCTGGGTAATGCTGCTTCGTATATAATTATAGTTGGAGGCATAGGACATACATCATTTGATTGTATCTAAGAGAAGTGCACGAGAGTCCGATGTTATAAAACTGTGTTGCAAACATGCAATTCAGAAGTTCATGCTCAACAAAAACGATGGATATCAATATAAAGAAATCGGTGTAAACATATATTACTTTATACAATTACGCTTAAGGCAACGTTAAGTGTTTGCGCTTTAATTTGACGTGTTTTCGTATGAATCACGGACAATGTGTTTGAGTACGAATTTAAATTGAATATAAAATAAAGCATTATTGTTTCCTGGCATATCGTGTTTCCACGGTTATGTGTTCAATGTAATGGTGTTGAAATGAACACGTGTAAGCGAGAAAGATAATGGTAATTCTAAAAGGCAAACTATCAATTGATAAAATATCCTTTTTCTGATCATAATTGATTAAAATTAATATAAATATGGAGGTGGTGTTGTTTTATTTTGTTTATGTTGTTCAGCGGGATTTAAGAGACATTTTTTATTAATTAAATATATGTTTAAGTGTTTGCTTTTCATTATTTAAATTTTGTATACTGGTTGTTAGCCGGACTATTTGTTTTGAATACCGGTCGAAAGGAACTGGTTCTTTCAATTTAAATTCACCAATTTAACCATGACACATGTTTGAAGATATCCTAAAAATATCATTTACATCATTCGTATCACGAAAACCCACACACCATGATTAATCTGTTGATTTTTTATGCAACACTGAGTGATCCAAATTACTTCACGTAAAAGGACACAAGTACAGCACTGGGTCAAAGTACGCCCGCCTTAAAACTTGTAATGAAACTGTTTAAGCTTAAGGGCTAATTTGTTTTCTCACTCAATAAGCCCAATGACTCCACTAGGTCGAAGTACGCCCACCTCATAGCCTGTGTGACAACTGTTTCAACTTAAAAGTTGTTCTGTTTCCGTGCAACACTAAAGAAGCTCAAATGTTCCCAATGACAGAAAAAAAGTATAACACCGGGTCAAATCACGGTTAAATACGGCCTCCTAATAGCATGTAAAAAGACTGTTTAACCGTCATGGTTGATCTGTATTCATGCAACATTGAAAGAGCAACTTGTTCCGGGACAGAAAATTAATATAACAATTGATTAAAACACGGTTAAAATACGGCCTACTAACAACATGTAACAAAACTGTTTAACCGTTATGGTTGATATGTTTAAGTGCAACGTAACAAGCAACTGGCTTCCGGGACAGGAAAAAAATATAACACTGGGTCAATGTACGCCTGCCTAAGAACATATAATAAAACTGTATAAACTTAAGAATTGTTCTGATTTCTTACAACATTGAATGAGCTGAATTACTACACGTGATTTGAAACACGTACCACACTGGCTTAAAGTTACGTCAAAGTAGTGCCGCCTCTCATCATGTAATGAGGCAATTGTGAAATTCACAATTCTTTTAAAGACAAAAAAAACAACACATTTTTTAGTTGTTATATAAATATGTTAGAACAACAATCAAGAATCACGTCAAAACAAAATTACTTGAAGTACTTTACGAAAATGGCTCGACAGCTATAAAGAGTACGTAACAACCAAACACGCAATTGTTCAAGCATTTTTGAAATTGCATATTGAAAAAAAAAGTAATTGCATTTCAAGAATATATGTAAATATATGTATTGTAGTTGGTGAAGAAAATAAACTATATTATCAGTGACTGAAATTGATCCCTAAAATATTAAGACGAGATGGATTGGGAAATATATTCTGATCACAATAAACAAACAGTACCACAAATGTTCAGATGATTTAACAAGTAATATGAAAAGAGGAAATTAAGCCTAAGGCTGTATAGAGATAGGGACTCGATTCGTATTATTTTGTCTGGTATAACCGTCGCTTTGACAGGCCGCGGCATTAGGTCGTTATTGATAATATGGTTATCTTCTTGTTGTATGCATTTTACTAGGTAATGCATTTCGTTATCAACATGTTATAGAGTTTTAATGTTTGAATAATGGCGAATTCAGTGCTAAACTAAACATTTTTAGAAATGTTCAAATGTTTCTTAAAAGTGTACGTTTATACAGTAACAGTTTTTTTCATATGAATGATTTTGAGTTTTATATCAATAAGAGGAATTGAAATGATCTTTTGGGCCAACAGAGCGTTATTAAGAAATGCTCAGTTTTAACGTGCTATTTCTTGAGGGAAAGTAAAATATGCAAAACCAAGACGGGTTTAAGCTGTATCCTATTTTCGAAACAAACACTATCCCAACGAAACAGTCATAATAACAACGATGACCTTTAACCAACATCTCAAACGCCTAAGTACTGGCTTAAGCATTACTGTTTTTTTCTGATTTTTCGTGAAACCTTAAATGATAATAACAATAACGATGACGTTTAATCAACACCTCAGACACACTTTAGTACCGGCTTAAGCATTACTGTTTTTATCTTTCAAAGAAAACCCAAAATGAGCTCTATGATTCCTAGGAAACCATAAATACTATAAAAAAACAGAGACCTTGTCCAGTATAGAAACCATAAATATTATGAAAACAGAAACCTTCTTCAGTATAGAACGTTAGTAACACAATTACCTTCAAGGCAAGAAGAAATCAGTAAACGATGATCTACTTACTGATTCTGAGAGTATATATATTATTATAGTCCGATGTTCAGTTTATGGTTGCAGATAAAAAAAACGACTGTTTATATCTCTGGCACCAATAATGAAATAAACTAGCTGACTAGGTTATATTTTGTCTATACATGAGGTGTAATGTAATTTACAATACCCCTAGCGGCCCCTGGTGATGCCGATTTATACTGTATTGAATTCTTCAAGAAACAACGATTCCAAAAATAATCAATAAGAAATACATACAGTAAAACCTGCTTTAAGCAAACAGTGAAGGATGACAAAAAATAGAATTTTAAGACAGAGGGTTGCCGTATACAGGGTTGTTCGCTCGTAAAGTATAAGAATAGTAAATAGATAACGTGCATGTAGCTGCATAAGACATGTTACTGCTTAATAGAGATGACCACTTACGCAGGTTTCACTGTAATACTAAAATTATCCTTAATCAATATCGCTCACTCATTACTCTGCCCCGTAACAGCTCGAGCGTAGCTCTCATTTTTAAGAAAAAAAAACTCTATAAGAACTTCACAATGCCTTGGAAACAAAAATTGTAACACGTCTGACATTGTCCCTTAGATAATGTAAATATCGTAATTACAGCGTACTTTGACCGCAGTAGTTAACATCACATAATGTTGTCGAATGGATGAATAGATTTAATCAGTAAATGATTTTACAACAAGGTCGAATAGGGATGAAAGAGGTGAATGACGACGGACAAGTACTTCGGTAATTAGTTATAGAATAAATGAATAAACTCTGATCGGACTATTGATCCTGATCCTGAGAGAAACTGAAGTAAAAATAAAATTGGTTCGATGTTCAGCTTACGGATGAAGATAATATAAAAATGAGTGTCCATTTTTTAGGCACCAACAATAAAATACCAATTTATCATGTTGTGTTTGCTGTAGTCTCGGATTTCACATCACCCAGAGTCGTATTAATATCCGCTTACGCGTTTATGGTTTCCGTTTTCCTCAAAGCAAGACGTAATATAGCATTAGTGTGATCGAGACTACATCTAGCATCGATAGTAATGCAATTTATGGAACAATTATTAGCATTTTTACAGAAATATGTTTTGCAGATCAATCGTATATTAAGGGATATTTCGTTATAATGACTGGGACTCAGAAATGTATTGCCAATTTGGTTACACTTAAGCATCTGTTCAAGACATGGGAATCGGGTCAAAGAGTTTATAATTGATAGTATTCATTCGACTTCGTCTTAATGGGGCGAGTTTTAAATACTAACTGGAAAACACGTTGCAGAAAAAATAATAGTTTGTATTTAAACTATATTTTATCTTTCTAAATGTTTAAAAAATCACAATTTTAAGGGAAAGGACCCCGTTGAAAATAAGCGCGTTTGCTGCTTTAATGGGTTATCCCAGGTTATAAGATCTTTAACTTTTAGATGATTACTATAATTACTTTATTAATTAATTTTTCTTGATTTATTACTGTTATTATATCATCATCATGATATATATGTTGTATAATGATCTTTTATACCTGAATAAATTTGAATTGAATTGAATTGAATTGAACACAATAAAACAAAACATTACCGCTGTGACATATTGAGAATTGTCACAAACACTTTTGATTTGTTAATTATTGTATTCTTCGAAAGGAAACAAAAAGTTCATCTTTTGAAAAATAATATAAAGGGTCCCAAACATCGCATGTGTTTGCTGTTTAACGGTTATAAGCTCCTTAGTGAAGTAGTATGCTACTAATTTGTCGTTGGTCCATGATAAAACTTCTTGTCTATGTATGTATTGTACATACAGTAGAACTTCGATGCCTCGAATCCGACGGTACTGGACAAAAAAGTTCGAGTTAAGGGTTGTCCAAGCCAAGTACTTTTAAACATCATACCATATATGTACATGCATGTACATCGAAATAAGCATTCAGCCTGGACCAGAAAAGTTGTTCGAGCTATTTGTGGTGTTCCAGTTATCCGTATTCGAGCCAACGGAGTTCTTCTACTAAAGTACCGTGTATATTCGAGATTGTTGACACTATACATTATACACATTATCATATCAGCTGGTTTCCAAGACCTGGTCTGTATCTTCTTCATTAGATATGTATCGCTGTATATATCTATTCGTCTGTAGGACTCCGACATAAGCTATCAAGTTTTATATTGATGATACGTGATATCACAGATTACAAACATTTAAATACTTCAAGCTTTTCGTTCGCAGCGAGTGTCGCTGTACCTAATGAGTGCAATATGTATTATTAATAATATTAGACTGTAAAACAGAAAAACTGTCTTTACGTTTTACGTTTCTCAATAAAAATACATGTTAAAATGAAATAGATATATTAGTTTGCTATGGTAGATTGCATCACATTGAGCGCAATTGTATATTTAATATCAGTACAGAAGAAAACAAGTTAATCAAAGTAAAAAAAAAACAGTTACTCAGACTTTAATTGATATAAATACATCTTCATAATTTAGGTGATATAATTGTTTTAGCGTTATGTTTAATGTTATGCAATTTTTTTACTTTTTTTCAATTTGTTGCACTATATATAATGTGTATGTTAGAAATGACATTCGACTGATAGAAAGTAATCCCTGTCGCGTATGATTAATTGTGGCGGTGATTAGGATTGCAAAATTTAATCACACCGACAGAACTTTGTCATAAAACACAACAAAAAAAAACCGAAAAGAGAACACTTAATAGTCTTCCATAGGCTGGTATTTTTTCTAAAACCAACATTGTTGAATTACTAACGTAAGATAGAGAATTTGTATAAGAAATTTAAATTTGTATAAAATATTTACATTGCATTACGATCATTGTGTAACTTGAACTTATTTTTATCCCAGTAATTCACTTCCTGACTTTTTCCGATATTACTCGACCGCTTTTTATTTAGTCAGGTAGTCCAATATTGAAATAAATCAAAACCAGTATGGTCTTCATTTCTGTTTGCACATTATTTGGTATCCAGCGGCAATGATGGAACGTATAGGGAAAATGCTTGGTTTTCAATTAATATCTATCGTGGCACACTGTTACAATGTTTGTACGATATCAACAACTGTAAATGAATCCACAATAACGGATTTGATGAGTACGATAAGAAATAAATGAAATTTCTTTTTTTTTTCTGTCTGGAAAATATGCGCAAATATGCGCAATAAATCCGACGCCAAATTTGTTTTCTTTGGTATGTTTGTGTGTGTTCATGAAATATTGGAGACTATATACTTAACTAGAGACATCAGAGCCACCAATTGTACAATATGTTCAGTACATATACATACAAGATGTGACATTAGGTGTAAATGCCTAAGATCGATCAGAAGCAAAATACTTGACTGGATTAAGCCTACGTTGAGTTCATTTCTGTTAAACAGCAAGAGACGTATCAGTCGAAGGACGCAGGCACCAAAAATTTGCATACAATTCACATATTAAGTAATGATTTTAATACAGTAGAACTTTGTTCTGCGTTGAATATATATACACTGATATAAATAAAAGCTAACATGAAATATGTAAAACTTCAAAATTGTCAACGTATTGATATCAATAAGACTTAGTGCTGACTTAAATGCACATGACTTTAAAATACCAATCACATTTACTGTGGATTGAATTGATGATTGCTTACACGAAATACATATAACTTAATTATTTATTAGACTATTCATTGCTAACAGTAAATACATACAAGTACAACGTTTTTGGTAATAATGATTTGCTAATATGAGAGATATATAATGCAATGCAAGGACAGTAGCATAGTAGGTCATATGGAAGCCGAAACGTGAATTTTCTTCTGTTCTTCCTTTATGAGACGATGTAAAACTATTTCTACATACTTCTAATTTACGGCTGCGATATATGCTTGGTGTAAAATACGATACAATTGCAAAACATTAAAATATAAATGTAACTTAGCCCCCCTTACACATAATACATAACTAACTAAGTAAACACGTCTTGTATCAATGGTGATGAAGTGATTGGTTATTCACTCAATGGTAATGGACCTAATCGGATGTACAGTCAAATCTGTATTAAGAACGCCGGGCCCGATTAGCTCAGTCGGTTACGCGTCTGACTATCAATCCAGGGGTCTAAGTTCAAATCCCCGCCCGGCAGCAGTCTCCTAGATGATTGATATACGACATTGTGTCACATTATCATTCGTCTCTCACCGCTGATTCAAGTGGGAAAGCGATCAGTTACTTGCGGATTTCGGGTGTGCTCGAGTACTGGTTAATCCCAGGAAACAGTGGTTAGGTTAACTGGTTATCTGTTAGCCCTCGATGGCATAACAATGACGCTAGATATTCAATCAATCAATCAATCAATGTATTAAGTAGCTAGTCAAGGGAATAAGCCAAGGTGGCATTTTGAATTAGGTATTTCCTTAATAAGTTTATATGTTAATTCGTTTGCAAGCATGTGAAATAGCAATTGTGACGTCTTAAGATGTGCTGTTTCAGTCTGTAGATATAGATACATTTGGTTGAGTATAGGAAATATGACTTGTCTCCCTTGATTGAGATGACGTCATTAGCAAAACGTTTCTCGTTTCGACAGCGTGGTCATGAATCTAAATGTTTGATATTTTCTGTTAGCCAATGTCACCATGACGTAAGTATTGATATATTTTGGTTTTATTTGTCTCTAGAATTATTGGAATATTCTACATAAACGTTATTTCTTGTGAAAACATGATAAACTGTGCCGGTCATGTGCAGCCGCTTCGTACCAAAACAGTTCGTTCTGTGTTTTGTTGTGATGAGAAATCAGAATGTTCACTTTTGAATTATGAATGGCTACATTTCCAAGTTGCTTATTAAGTTGATGATAATGTGTATATATGTTTCAAAGTAAAGATCAGTTTATGTTTATATATATATATATATATATAAATATATATATATATATATATATATATATATATATATATATATATATATACATATAAAGCATAGTTTGTGAAAGATTACTTTAAGACTGGAAGTACAAGCTAAAATGATGAGAATGTATGGATTTGCTATATTTTTAAGACATTTATTGTGTGTTTATTGACAGTTTTTACCACTTGGCACAAGTTTGAAATAAAATTCAGCTATGTTCAGACGTGTTTTATTGATCAGTCAACCCCAGGTTTAACTAGCTGTATCCTAGACAGCATATAAGACACGTGGATGCCTAATAGAGGTGACCGTTTATGCAGGTTTGACTGTATATGGATATCTCGTTGACATTAATTTTAATGTATATCATTAGTTTGACATGACATGTTGAGAATAAATAGTATTGTTGTTGCTCAAGATCTGAAATGTACAATAAAATGTCGTTTCACATTAATCAATAGTTGTTTTAATCATTTAATAGAAGATGAATCAAGAAGTTTGATATCTATATTGACGTCGAATATATTGGGAAATGCTAGTTTTGCATGTGTGCAATATACATGTACCCCATAATCCGCCTATCAGTGTATGTTTTTTTTTCAGACTGTAATTAGTGATAACTTTTACATTTTTAAATACTGTTGCTGAAAAACTTATTTTTATGCTTGGAACATAAAATACATAACATTTCAGTTGACCAGTCGTTGTTGTTAAACACATATATCAATAAAAGTTTACATGAAATACGTAAATCTTTAAAATTGCAAACGTATTGATATCATTGAGACTTAGTGCTGACTTAAATGGAATAGAATGTAAGTCTTTATTTAAAGAGTGTAGCCCAAATAGTTTGAAACTAATATTCCTTGTGTCATATGGTTTTAAAGTACCAATCACATTCACTATGGATTGAATTGGTGATTGTTGACATGAAATACTTACAACTTAATTATTTATTAGATCATTCATTGCTAACAGTAAATACATACAACTACAAAGATTTCGGTAATAAGGATTTGCTTATATGATACATACTGAACGGAACACCTAACCCGCCAATTTTGTATATTAATATATTCGTCAAAATACTGAGAAATGTTATTAAAATGTGTTTACGATATCAACAAACAATTATGAATGGATTTACAGAACACTGTTCTTTTTCATTCACGTCAAAATGTCAAAGAAATTGCTTTAGTACTTTCTGAGAAAAAAACATAAAATGTCATGGATATAAAATGGCATGTTGCAGGTTAGCTGTTCCAGTCAGAATATATACCGCTTAAAATATTAATCAATATATATATTGTTTATATACTGAAATTGATAATGTTACACTAGATATTCATTAGATACAACAATAAACATGATATAAAGGTAATTTTGCCCGTGCACAAATACCGACACGTATTGGAAATATTTTGCTAATTAGTTGTATGAGATATCACTCAGACGAGTAGAGAGCTGGAATTGACTTATGCATGTGAATTTATCAGGATTTGTGCTTTTATGAAGTTAGCTTGGATTTTATTGATTAACGTACGGCATGTATTGGACAGCTAAAGATAACAGCTATATACGTACAATGAGTTACATAATTTCTACCATGGTTTACGATATATTTTGAAAAGGATATCATTTATCGTTGAATATGGTGCCGCATGACAGAGTTATTTTTTTCAGTATTATTGGAACTGATCAGGGCACGTGGTATCGTGGATATAAGATTGGGCAATCCCAATATGACGAAGACAATACTGAGCACCATGTCAATCAATAATTATACCACTGGATGAACGAAATCATTCAATATCAATTTATATGTTCAGATACCGCCTGACCACAGTAGGTTTGGTGATCGACCACTCTTAATTCAACGGCCATGAGTATCCAAACTGAATTTTTGTGGATGAAGGGCCAGTAGCTTGCAGAGATAGTGTATCTCTAGAACAGTTTGACCACCTGACCGATCCCACGAACGATGATGAGGTGCTCTAATAACCATAACATTACTTTTTTTAATACCGTTAACAACGGCGCGCAGAACCACACATAAACAAACAAACAACCAATCAGAACATTACGATTTTATGTAAAACATGTTTGGACGGGAACTTTTGACTTTGGGTTGGAGTAATGGTACTCTTTAGCACCAACAGAAGCACTCTGTATTCATTAGGCCACAATCTAGGTACGGATACTTAAACTGCGACCTAAATTAAAGCACATATTCTCTAAATACCGATAGTCAGCCTTTAAGGAATATTCATACGCCTTTCTAATTCGGTTGAAAGTATGGTAGCATTTTGGTTTATTTTATGTAACATTTCTAAAAAAAATACATAATTCAATGTCCACAATACATGTTTGTGGTTTGATTAGTTGCATATATAGAATACAGAAAAAAATGAAATTTAAGAGGGAATAAAGTAGTCCCTGTTGCGTATGAACTGGCATGGTTACGCCAGTATAAGCAGGACTTTGCTTTTGGCATAAATCATAGCTTATAAAATACGAACCAATGTAGTTAAATCATTAATATACCTATTGGCTTCTCAATAGGCCATTTAAATACAGCAAGCGGCATCCCAGCGCTTGACTATCAGAAATGGTATTCCCCTACCGCTAGAATTATTTTTGAAAAAAATCAAAAGCTTACTTTTCTCTTAATCATTATATTTCTTTGCATATCTTTTCTCATCTAAATGCCTAAAATGAAACATAATAAATATGATGACTTTAACTGATTACAGCAAGTTTTACTCATGAAATATATTTCAATGAGTGCCTTACACAGCGCTTGAAAATTTGTTGAAGGTGTTTACGCGCTCTTACACCAGCGTTTGCATTCCTTCCTGCGGAGAACCCTAAAATAAGCATACATATATGGAGAATATGTTTTGCAAAAAAAAACAAAGTCTAATACTGAAGCCAATATTCTATTTATAACTATTTTATTCTATTTTATATCCATTGTGTCTCTGATAATAGAAGACATTTGTCTGGCATTTCTGTTTGTATAGTGGGGTTTATTCGACCTTTTTTCAACAGTATTTCATGTGCATCCAATCGTCGTTCTATAGTTCTCTAACATGTTTAACCAGGACTAGACACATATGATGCGAGTCACTGACTGCTTCCCCACATATTCAGAGGTTGAATGTTTAGACCCTTTGAACATAGTTCAAGTCCAATCCTCGCATAGATTTTGGCTGGGAGGGGATTCGAAATCACGACCCGCAGAATCTAATTCCACGATTAATGTTGAAAAATTTCCTGACGTATCGTAATGAGCGGATCACGTGATATAGAGCATCGGACCCCAATATTCAAATTAATTCGATCCCCTGCCACTACCACGTGCGATGTCCTTGACCAAGACATTTTATCCGAACATAATACTGATCAGTTCTAACGCGGAAGAATTCGAACTACATCACTCTTAAAATTGAGAGATAGACATAAGCAAACTCAATAAATAAAACAACAGTTTTTATGATGAAGTTGAAATGAAATATCATTTGACTATCTATCATTAATATACAACATGCTATCACGCTTATAAACTAATCGAATATGCAATACAATTCGTGTTTCATCTATCAAGCGCAAAAGTGTAAATGCCTTCTGGTAAAGCAGATGTTGTGAATATCGCAAGTCATTCCAATTATGCAGTACTAATTAAGTAATACGCTAATCATTATATCTCTTTACCGTCTCGGTTTTATTCATTAAGATGTAATTACGAAAACACATTTTGAAATTAAACAATATAATGAGATAGTGAAGGGAGACACGACAATGAAGGAATTGATTTTGCACATGATTGTGCATCCCATTAATACTTTAGTAAAATATTTCATCGACAGAGGATGATTGTTAATAATTACATGTAATTCAGCATTCACTGACGAAGTGCATTTAGAAGACAGTTTGGGACATTTAATTGTCGGATATTACATGTATTTCCTTTCGTGGGTTCCGTAAGTTTCGATTTGAATTGAAAACAAAACAACACGTGTAGCGTAGCAGCAAACGAAATCTAATGTAAGCCACTAACGAAAATGAAACAAATATATGGGCAAAATGAATTTACACAAATATCTGGTCGGTGGCATGTTGCCAATCCCTCACCCTACGAAACAGGTCAGATACTGCACGACATGCAAAAATTATATATTTACTTGCACATTTAGACACTGACTATTTCAACGTCACACTTTGTTAACCACGAAATAATTAACGAAGTCAAAATATGTTAATATAATAAATCTGAATATATCTTCTTTCTCCGTAATTGAGAAAACACAAAGTTTCTGATCTAGCTTTTCAACATACTGTTTGTTAAATAAAACACTTTCAACTTATCTTCTGTATCATATTTATAGAATGAAAAATCGGTAACTCATTTGTGGGATATTTTGCATATTAAGTGACCATCTATTGTTTTAGATTGATTATGTTTTTTTGGAAATTGTTTACATATGTGGTAAAATGGTTTCACATTTGTGACCATTTCCACATGTATGGTCCTACAAATATATACGTATATAGCCATTTTTACATGAAATACTGGTTGAACACATACTGGGTTATTTTTTATTTACATTTGTATCAATTCTATTTGGGCAAATTTGCCAAATGAAATCACGTGACTCATTTAATATGTCACAAAATATGTATGCAATTTTAAGCGGGACATCTATTTTTAGTCTAACGTAGGCGCGTAGCCCTATTTAGGAAATCCCTTTTCAATATTTTATTTTAGAATGTTTAAATATAACATTTTTACAATACGGGGTCATTGAGTATTTATAGGTATGATATACTGGGGAAAATATTTATAGCTAATTGTAAAATTTTGAAAAATCCTGTTCTAATATTGTTCTCAAGCTTGGTGAGATATTATCAGACTTGTAATTTATCAACGCGTACTATGATTAACTGAAAAACAAAAATCCAGCATCCAAAAATAGTCTGAATAGCAAGTAAGATATAACGTTTGTTTGAAAATAGCGAAATTGACAACAAAATCTATAAACGTGTTAGATTGGCACAGCGTTTTAAAGTAATGGATTAACAAAACAAACAGTTTTATGTGTTAAAGTGTCCAAATCTGCTCTGATAGTTTTGCATTGCAAATTTTCAACGGTATAGATCGGCTTTTAATACATCAAGTGAATAAGACTCTCGACAGGCTTTTCACGTTTATTTGAACAGAATTGTCAATAAAATTCATGATAACTAGAATTTTTCAATCTGGCTTGAAGGGTGAAATTCATAAGATGTATAAAAGAGAACGTTATACGTTAAAAATGTTCCTGACGGATGCATCTTGCTCGAGTAGGAAATTTAAACCACATTTGGAAAACTAGAAATATTTAGATGTAAAACACCAAAGTACACCAGATTATAGTGCACACCATTGTATGGCTGAAAAATAATTATTCAGTATGGATGGACACTTGTTAAATTATTAATTCCTGCATTGTATGATTTGCTAAAGAATAAAATATGAAATAAATATGTTTAAAACAAGGAGAATACATTTTTTTTAAAAAACCGACGATTTTAATTTTTAGGAAAATGGTATCATTCGCGCTTAATGTTTTAATTTAAACATTATTTCAATATACAGAGCTCTATATTTTTAACGGTATCAAAGTATTGTACATGTTTGTTTGTTTGAAATTCATTCATCTAAATAAAGCTGATTCTATAAACGCTAATTAGAAAATGAAGAAGCTGTTTGTTGTGGCCGTGTGGCCTAATGAGCGTTTATTCTATGATCACTTCACTTTTACCGCTGAGGACCAGAGTTCGAGCTGAGTTTGGTCAAATATTATGAGCGATAAAGTTTGCTAGTAACTGTCTGGATGACAGTGATTCCACTCATTTCCTGGGATCTTGAAAGGTTAAACAATGATCTATCCCATCCCATTATTTTATGCCATCACGGGCTAATCGGCAGTCAGTTAACCTGGAAGGTTAACCAGTACTCGAGCACACCCCATCTCAGCAAGTAGCTGATAAGATTCCCACTTGAATCAGCGGTGAGAGACGAATGATGATAAGACACAATGTCGTGTAGCAATCATCACGGAGCTTGTTGCCGGGTGGAGATTGGAACTCACGACCCTGGATTGATAGTCAGGCGCGTTACCGACTGAGTAAATCGAGCTCGGCCTTAAAAAAGAAGAAAAAGTTGAAATCAGTGGTTTCAACAAGCACTAAAAATTTGCTGTAGTGCATTGTGAAAGACTGGATTTCAACAACATAGTATTCTCTTGACGTTGTATAGTGGCTTACGGAATTTGGTTGTCAGGTTGGTGTGTTTTATTGATAGACAAATGGATTAATGCGAGAAAATAATATGCTTTTAAAATGTGAATCAATGTTTGCGCGTGTCTGGCCTTTTTTTATCAGGATTTACATTTATCAATAGTTACGTCTAAATTCACGACTCAAACTCAAAATTTGAAATTTTGTAATTTGCATTTAAAACAATTTTATGAGAAATGAACAATATTTCCCTACAAAATCAATCAATTCCAATGATATCGGGATATAAAAGTCAACAACATTTTGATTTAAAACAAAATAACAATCAGTTACTATAGTTCAGAGATTGAATCTAGGTTTTAGACACAAAGGATTAATGAATTTATATCAGTTTTAATTTTGCTAAAATGGGATCCTCCGTGGTCAAGTTGTCTAAGACGCTGTATCATCGGTAAAGATCGTAGCTTAGAGTCCAGCATGCTCAAAAAAGAATTGTGAGAAAGTTTGCCAATTACTTGTGGAAGAACAGTGGTTTTACTCAGGTTCATTTTGAGGTCTTCCTCCATCAATCAAGCTGAATATGCCAAATATAACATGAAATGTGTTGAAACTGGTGGTAGATTCCATTCAATAACAAACCAAAAAAAACGCTATGGAAAATAACCTTATCTCAAGCCATTACATGTATCAACACCGCGATATGAATAACGACAGTGATGTAGCATGAATTACCAACTGTCGTCTGTTGTGATTGTTTGATAGCAGACCGGATAACTGTGTAATCCCTGATCGATATACACGTCTGTATACAGCCATAACGGGACGCCGCGTCGGAACATTTAAAGCGTTCATGTGTTAGCTGTCTCACGTTGGTTTAGATGACAAGGCCCGAGCTGAGCTGAGAACAATTTCAATAAGCTATTGTCCATCTTGGATGCCAAGGTCACTACCATATAGCTGATTTGGAATGGATTTTATATGACAAAGCTGAGCTGAGAACAATTTTCATAAGCTATTGTCCATCTTGGATGCCAGGGCCACTACCAAATCGCTGATTTTGGAATGGTTGACAGTGGAAGTCCTGACCCAAGCCAGGAAATCATATAGTTGTACATGTGTATTGCATATTATTCCTATAATTGTCGTCCAAAAGTGTATTCATATTTTGGTAGATAATCATCGCAAATATCTGTAGGCGATTGATTATTTGTTCTTTACTCTATAGGTATAACCCTACAATTGATTTTTGTTCTTTATTTTATAGCTAATAATAAATGTTTGAAGGCTTGTCAGTCATAGAGAGACCCATATGAAAGAAGAGAAACTTACATTTTGTCAACTTCTGCACTACCTACCAAAACATGATAAGGAAAGTAGGGGTCATGTGCCATATAAGATACTTTTATTTCTGCTCCGTGTGTTCTCAGTTGACAGAGTGAACGTAGACTTCCAAAATCATGTATTCATACCCCAAATACCAAGGATCAATTTTGTTTTTCTAAATTCACAATTCAAACATGACAATACTTTCAAAATGTTAAAAAAACATCAATAATGCCATTCAAATAAAAAATGAACATTCAAATAAGGAAAATGCATTTTTAAGGAAGAAGAAACGAGGATTATTTATAACCGCCATTATGCGACTACCCCACGGAAACACTTCCTTTTTCCAATGGTGGTACTATGGCTGTATATCCGCTCAGCACATAGCAACACATTTGTACATAGCGTTTGATAACAGAAATACATTGAATTTTGAAAATTAACAACACTCTAATGTTGTATGATATATGTACAGTAGAACGTTGGCTCGAACACGGATTACTCGAACACAGATGGCTCGAACACTACATATAACTAGTTGTCTGTACCTCAATGATTCAATAGTTTGATTATAGGAATCGAAACCCAGACTCGAAATCTTACATTTTTGAAAACTCTGTAAAGGTATAATTATGGTAAATAAATGTGATTTTGTAATATTTTGTGTTACATAATCATTAAAAGTGCTTGTTTCTGCCAACAAATATAGTAATTTTCTTCTTTGATTATAATGTTATTTGAATCTTTAATTTTTTGAAATTTTGAGCTTGAGACTAACTCCATCAATTATAATGTTACACATGCAATAATATGTGCATCAATACAAACACACATTTACATAATGTACACACGACTATATATACTCAATTATTGTGATTTTTTATATATATGACAAGAATTAGGCATGTTTTTTATATAATACATATATAGGATATTAAAAAAGTCGTAAATAATACTGATGATATTTTTTTGTGGTGAAACAAGTAAAATATACGCACATGTTTGAATTTATACACAATTGCATATCATAAAATTTGCTTAAACATGCATATTGACGAAATACAAGTTATTTTACTAAAATGTATTTATTGCTTTGTATCAGATATGTATATATATAAAGTCTGTTGCTTTTGTTACATAATTCTTATTACGGCGTGACTCGTTTTTATGTAGCTGCGCTGTTCAATTGACGTGACCGCGTCCATGATGTTTTTAGTGACGTCATTAAACGTTGCACGCTGATGACATCATTCAAAGTGACGTACGTAGAGATTGCAGTGGAATTAGCATGTAGTCGATTCATTAGCATAGCAAGTTTCATCACAATACTGTAAGTAGTTTGAGAGATAATTAATAGGTTGTAATATGTATTGAATGACCCCCGTAGCAATTATCACCAAATATGAAGACATCATTTCCTTTTTAACTGACCATACGGTTTGTATGTGTTTTTGAAACCACAACATATAAGTATCATCATTACTATTATCATTCCTACCATCATTACTATTTTCAAAATAGTTAATAAACCATTAAATAAGGGTTTTACAAATTAAATGGACTTGCTAAAACCGAAAGTACTATATATTCTACCTACACTCGTAAAATGCACGAGGAAAATGTGCCGACTTTCCTTCTCGCCGATGTTACCGTAGTGTGTCAATGAGTTCATAAATAGTTTTAATAGGAGGATGATAATGCTGTGTTAATAATAATTATTAGCACGGGTGTTACTTTAATGGATATACAGTTTCAGACAGAAATACTTGATACTATTTTACATGTATAAGACAGGAGAAAAAAAACGTGCAATAATTCCCTCTTTCAACGTGGCCGTAATTTATCAATGAGTTTTATGGATAGTTTTGCTACTAGTATTTTAGTGAATCATGATGTGCAGTTGTTTTACTATATTGGATATATTATTCCGTAAATAGAGAGTGCTACCGACACCATAGGAAGGTAAGTAAGTGTTTTACGCATATTTTTTTCACTTTAGTTTATATGTGTTATTAAAATTTATATATTACAATATCTCCATGTAGGTACTGATATAATCGTTTTTAAATAATAGATGTTCGCTCAAGATTACCGTGTTTCGTAATAACCTAAATGTGACACTACAGCAGTAACTAAAAAATAGTCATTTGAACTATTTAACATTTAAATTGAATCCAGATAAGCGTTGATTTAATAAAATGGGTTTATATATCCCCAATTCATGGTAGACTACGAAACTATCTTAAACACATACAGCAAATGCATACGCACACGTTTTGTATTATATTTTATTTGTGTTGTAGATGCTATCAAACTGCTACAATAGAATAAAATAGCCATCAATGGAGTAAAACAAAATGTGGCAAATTCAAAACTGAAATGCAATAAAATATTTTAAACTATTGTCCGGATTTAAAAAGAAACATATTTAAATAATACTTTTTTATAACACATACAAACTTTTGGTCGGAATAAATGCTTTAAAACATGAACTATACTTTATGCTACAGAATACATTGACTTTAATGATTATAATTATAATGATAATTTGATTAGATACCGAAGCGATGAGCTATAATTGAAAAGTGTTCATTATTTGTATCGATTCATATTATAAACATAAATTGATGGTTAAAAATAAGTACACAAGCTATTATCAAACAGTTAGAGCTGTTGAACTGGGCAACTTCAATGTTTACACACTTACTGGAGAGAGTTAAGTCTTTAGACGCTGAATATCGTGCATGGCCTTTGTTTAAAACTTATTTCGTCACCGCGAATAATCATGGTAAAACATACTACCCCCAGCAACCCATGACTATATCAGTATGTTACACGATCAACCCGACTCATTCATATAGTTTGTCTGTGCATTTGGGAAGGTTGTTCTATTATGCAAATAGTCCTTGCAGATGCATAAATTTAGGCTGGCGAGATTTTGAATTGCTGAACATCACTACCACCTTTCTTATTTTGTTGGGTTGGTACCTGCCTTTCCTTTGGCAATTATCTATATCGGCGAATGTCATGTCGATTTTTGCTCAACAGTCTCGCTCAACAGTCACCGGAATCACCTGGAATGCCAGATATATCAAGGCAAATTCTGTGTCTATACTGTGATCAAGTGATGATGAGGTGCATTGTAGTGTGACCTTTAATATCGCCTTTGCCTTTCTTAGGGCTTTGATTTCTTTATACACTTTCGAGTTCTCAGAAATTACAAAAGCACTGATTTCGTTTTTTGATTCACTTATCAGCTCAGCATGCAATAATGATTTTTTGTATCATCTTTTGATAATTTACCTGACATTGTTTGATCTTGGTAACTGTCTGAGACAGCAGAAATGAAACTCGTGTCACTGTCAAAACTCGGTTGACTTTTGTTATTTTCAGTAGATTCTTATTGACGGGAGATTGAGTAGTTTTGTTTCATTTGCTTTCCTTCTTCTTGAAGGCATCAGGATGACGTTACAGCAATCATTTGATATATAAAATGAGCGGGTGGGGGATCATGCTATGATTCATCAATGGAACATTGACGGGTGGGGTATTGATAACACCCAGTAATAGTGTTTCACATATCACAAATTTGTCTCAACATATCAATATCTCTTTTGTATCATACACTAATTATGTTTTTGTGAGATATTAAGACGAGCAAAAATACCACCGCTATCTTTGAATTTGACCGGAAGTCAGTTAATGTTTTGATGAGCCATATAACTTAATGGAGTGATTTAATCGTCTATCCTAGTACGTGATTATCTCACGATGTTCTAGTAGGTATGTTTTACCCGAATGTAAATGCTTGGAATTTTCTGTCTATTCCGCAATTCATGACTCTCTGATTCGCTTACAAACTGTGACGTTATTCAACTTCCGTTGAAGCAGCTGTCCAATCAATCGTATGTTACTTCTGGGTATCGGTCTCTAACTGGGAGAGCAATATGAGGTATAATAGATGCTGTATTTTCATTGGAAGATAAAAAAATTAAAAAAAAAGTGTTCAGATGTTGCGTCTAATGTCTGTATGATTTTCAATCAGAAAATGCCGATTATAATTTTTCAACAGGAGTATGTTGTAAACCAGTGTAGCTACCTGTAAAATTGGAATCAATGTTTCTCACATATGTTGTAGGAATTGGCACAATAAGTATTAAATTTCAATATAAATTGTTCGGAGCTTGTTTTGTAAGTATTCAGGCTGAAGTATGTATTGTTTGCATATTCAGTGTATGTATGTGTGTGTGTTTTTCAATACCATTTTAATCAAAGTCAACAAACATACAGTCAAAGCTTTGATGAATTTCGTATTACATAATTATAATTGTTATTGGCATGTATTGCAGACAAAGTTGTAACTTTCCTAGACTATGTCAGAGGGAATTATGTAACTACTCGCTCAGCATAAACAACCAGTAACAATGAATGATTAAATGTCACTTTATTTAAAGATAAACTTATTATTGTATGTAAGATTGTTTAATTAAGATTTACTTCTTATTGATTGGTAAAATATATGTAGAGAGAGAGAGAGAGAGAGAGAGAGAGAGAGAGAGAATTTTAATAAAACATCGTTTTTATCCATCGAGTGAGTGCTAAAATGTTCACGAGAGGCTCTTCTAGGAGCAAGAAACTTTCATCTCCTGACTATATGTTGATGAAACAGCGCACGAAAGATTCATAATTCGCAAATCAATTCTTCATAATTCACAGGCAACTGATATCTTATACATAAACTGTAAGTTGTATGTATTTTTTATGTTTAAACATGTTTTGATCACGCAAAATGCTCTTGAATTAAAGATATTGAGGTTTTAAGGAGAATTTATCGTAATTTGTTATTTTAGCTGCAGTATACAAATTTTGTAATTACAAGTACTTCAACAATTTTAAACACAAATTTCTGGGAATGGTATTGTTTTGATGACAATTTCATTCTGCAGTGTAAGAATTTTGATTTGTTTTCCTGAAATGAATGGAAATGAAGATACTTAAAAACGAGGTATTGTGAGATATTGCGAGTTTTTGCATGAATACGCGAGCATTCACAAAATCGCAATGATTGAAAAGAATGAAAGTGTTATTAATATCCAATCTGTGTATATGCACATTCACTTCTTTATGAGTAAGAATGTATTCTATGTATATTCTTGTAAACTTATAATATAATAATTATACAAATTTATAGTGTAATGTTTACTGTAAACTTATATATCTGTTCACATTGAATGGTATGTAATTTGTACATTTCATATTACTATGTTGGTTTACACATACTATTTTTTTTATATCTTACAATATTACATTTTTACAAACAATTTTGTCGAAAGGATTTGAATGGAAGACAATCTTTTAGAATTCCTCTCCTTAATACAACACAATTACACAAAATATGATGGCAAATGTGGAATTCTAGACAAGTATACATGATAACAGCATTGATTTTATAATTAAGATCAAATGTAAGATATATTAAAATAGAAATGGAAGTTTGGGAAAAAATTGATATTATAGAATATTATATGCTAAATACATATTTGGGGGAATAATATGCGACATTGGGATGGGAGGATTCATCAACATTCATGCCAGTAAAATATATATATGTGACTGTAGAAACGATGCGAATGTTCGATGTAATTATGTACTGAACTGAATATGATAATATTTGTATCGATAGAAAAAAACATTATTATATTAATATTCCATCTACAAAATATCCTAATTGGAGGAATTATAGGTTATGTTTCGTTAAAGCATAAATAAATAGGTGTCAGGAATTAGTGTAACAGCCAGGTCTATGCAACACTTACTCAATAGTTAGACAGTGCATGTGCGATTAAAGGGACGTTATCAGTCCGGATATAGCAAATCAGATACGTAAGAGTTGTCTTTCATGATTCACTTAAAAACTTTTCGCAAGTCACGACACGTGAAACCAACAATCTTAAATACTCACCTAACATTATGTCTGGAAAAAAAAACAACAACAACATTTCACTCAATATATACCCAATATACGCACACGTGTTCAATACTAAAATACGAACGCTGTCACAAGTGGTAATTGTCACTTCTTTCCAATTGTTTGGATGTAATTGTATGCTTCAACAATACCACATCTGACAGTAATGAATTGAGAACTTTAATATAAGTAACGAATTCATTGAATTATGTCTTTATAATGACTTTATTTGTAATTTCATTTATTGACAAGATGATAGCCAAAAATCGAAACATAAATTTCCAAAAGTAGACGTTGCATTCAAAGACCATCGTATACAGAATGATATTAATGATAGATAACAAACGTACAAACATACGGCGTGACAACAGGAACACTGCCGACGAACTTTCAGCAGCAAACAACACAATATAACTAAAAGTAGCACACATCCATACATTCCAGAGTGGCAAGCGGTCCAGTGGTAGGCATCGAACACATGATCGGAAGGTCGTTGGTTCGATCCTTCGTCGCGGCTTTGTGTGATGGACTTGAGCTAAACACTTTTTTTCTGCATATGCAAAGTACTGTTTATACCCGGGAGGACTTCGAGCGTGATTTGCCTAAATGGCTATAATCGTAAAACAATAAGTTTAAACTAACTAAGTCAAGATAGTGTCAATAAAAGAATCCTCACAGGACTATTCTATTAATAATATGGCAGCCTGCAAATATCTATATGATGTAAAAACAGAAACATAGCAGGGAGTATATGTATTTACAATAAAACACTAAGATAAAACACCAAGATGCAAGATATCTAGTTATTGGATGTAAATGATCTAACACGCATGTCCGTTTAAGGTTTCAGGGGGATTATAGAGACAAGCTTGATGGCAAATAATGTTTTGAAGTTACAATGACCCAGGATCTTACGAAGCTTGTCAAGTGCATAAAATACGAAAGAAGACAAACCATGTAACAAAAGTGCTTCTTCAACGGAGTTGTATTTTAAAAAAAGTTGGGGGAATTACCAATATCAATATCAAAATCTCTCTTACCACAGTTATCGATATAAACCAGGGGAGATACTTCATATAAGTTAGTTATATAATTACTAAAAGAGTTGTCTCCCGTTCATAGCATCAAATGTTTATAGAATCAACCAAAATGTACTTATAACACCTTTAACTATCTTTGTTTTAGTGACTAAACTTTATAAGCACATTTATATTATGTTATAGAAACAATGTATGTAGCTAACTGATCTATATTTCCATACTTTGGGCTCTAAATCCTTACGTTGAAGTTTTTGTTAGATTGTTTTTCTTTGTGAATCTATCTTAATTTTCAATAATACTATTGATTCTGTAAGCATCAACTAAAAAGGGCTTACATCACTGACTTTGACCTGCTTAATAGATTTTAAGAAGGACGAGCGTCTGCACAAATTTACGGTGCTCTTGTTAAATGATAATATTTTTTTGCATTTTTATGAACATCTATGTACCGTCGAAACAAAGAGATTCGAATATCCCCATGCTGTCTTACATGATATTTCCTTGCTACAATGTTTAGATGACATCTCAGTTTAGTAAGCGTCCCATTGCTCTGAATTGTGAGGCATGCTTGAGCTCTCTGCTTTTTCATTGGCGGGTAATATACCTGATTCAGAAGATTTCCGGATCTGGTATAGAATGCCGAGATTCCTTCCCAGCACGGATATACATAACCTTGGAATTGTTGCCAAACCATTTGTAACCGTCAATTCTTCAGCATCTTTCCGGCATGATCCTGGTAACCAATTATATCACAGTTTAAAGATGAATCGCCTATAGGTCTTACTACACAGTTGAATTTTGTTCTATGTTATATATAAAATAAGGTCTAGGATTAGCATCTACCCCTTTAAAAAAAAATGTAAATTTAAAATTTAAGTACCCAAGTATGTATACAGAGCCATAATTTCGTTTCTTATTTGGAAAGCGGAATAACTGTGGTCAGATGTTGAAAAACGTCCCATTTCCCACAGTGTGTGGACATCGCTGACAAAATAAAAGTGTAAACTATATGCATAATTTAAATTTATTACTTCTTTTGTTTTAATCATTCGCTTCATTTTCCAAGTTTCTTATACATATTAGTTCCGATATTCCTAACAATGTGTTAAGATGTCTTTATAATCTTAAAGTATTGCAGCGGTTTCGGCCTCAATCGCGACGCATGGATTTAACAGACGTGCATAACACTTATGCTTAAAGCATACTTCTAGCTAACATCCTATCATTTTAACTTAAAACAGGAACAATTACTACTTCAGACAAGTATGTTAATTAGCCGTGACTATGGAATTCTGTTCATTATTACTTTAGTGTATATCAGCAGACATTCGATGTATTTTCTTCAACTACAAGTGTTTCTCCTGTTACACTTACATGATTTTATGAAAGTGTATATACTGTTATTTACTAAACGGATGTTTAAATTGTATAATTACTTTTAATGATGATAAACATTAAAATACAATTGAACTTTAAAAAAAAAAGATTTCTTTATAAAGTACATGTTGAACTAGGTTAAATTCGTAAAGTAAGAGTAATCGTGTTATGTAACTGGCAAATATGTTCACATTTGATACATGTCATGGAGAAGAACTTGACGAGATGACATATTTCGTTCTAATCCACACTTATACTTTAATTGATACGTAAGTTAACATGAGTTAAATTTGACTAAATAAATAAAAAAGTGTACTAAAAGCTTCTTCGCGTATTGTTTAGTATTTGGAGGATAGTACTACGCGTGATTTGACCGGTGTCAGTTTAATATGACTTGATGGGGTATCACACCGTGTGTCTCCAGCATGATAGACACAGTCTTAAGTAGACCCGGTCGTGATGTGACTAAATATTTGTTGAAAGCGACCCTAAACATTATGGAACAATAACAACAAAACAACAGGATAAATGAATGCGGAAATGTATCAGTAACAAGGGGGAAGGGGATTCTATATGTCACGAGCAACACTAAATACGGTGCCGGATGGTTGTTTCAAAATGTGGTTAATCGACTTTTCGTTTGGATTTTTTGGAACATGTGCATAATTCATAGCTCCCCACCACCATCTGGGTATTAGAGGAATCTGTTTCAAAGACATATAGATCAGTGCGATTTACACAACTGCAGATTATTCCAAAACAGTTGCGCTTCATTCTAAATGCGAACGCTACCGGAAATGACGCTCAAATGTTTTCAGTTAATATGGAATTTCTTTGTCGCATTGAATTATTCATCAGTGAAATAGATTCGTCTGTTACTCAGATTGTTTGTGGGAACTATAGAATCTACAAAGTACCAAAAATTAAAACGAAAACTCACTTAAACTAGCTATTGAAACAAAGTTCCAGTACCGTATTTAACGGTGCGCGTTACCTAGGTTCTCTCCCTTGAGTTGCCCCCTCTATAACGTCTAACTGCTATCACTATATTTTCTTCAAACATGATAAACTCTTGGCTAGCTAACATAACAGATTGCAGTTAAAGGTGTGTGCAGACAGCAGCGCAGACGCCGTTATCTGTTTTATGGCGGGATAAACTAGCATTAACTTGCCAAATGTCTGTTGCAGACAAATAGTTCAGGAAACCCTAGACTGCGTGCCTGAGTTATTGCTCGGAATCTGCACAATGAAGTGCAAAACAAATGCAAAACTTTCTTAAATCATAGGTGAACGGCGAACACTATATGTTAACAGATGTCAATTATCATATTAGACGATATTTCATTTTGAATGATCGCATTTGATTTCTCACGAGACACCATCCGAATATAATCGGTTAATATTCTCAAACGTGCCAGTTTCTTCTGCAAATGTATTTGTTTGTGTTTTCTTATTCAGTGAATGTGCTCTGGCCATGTATTTTCGCATATACAAAAATATTTTTATTTGCATGTAACGCCCTAAATACAAAAAAAACAGGGTCGTCCTATTACTTTTGGGACATACCTCGTATGTCTTGATTATTTTTTCTTTGCGGCATCTTTTAACATATTTTGCTACTAATTTGTTTGTTCATACATTGTTTTTTTTTTAATTCATTTTTATGTGTTCGTTCATTCGTTCTTTCGTTCGTCCATGCATTCATGCAGTCTGTCTTATTGATGATAGGGGTTTGCAAATATAATTATGTAACTATTAACACCTCACTTCACAGTTGTGCCTTTTTAGTCGCTCGAATTCTTAGCAAGATTCCTATACTTATAAATGTCCTTTGTTATTCGGTTTGAAATACTCCTGATATGAAAGAAAATATTTTAAAAAATATTTTATGTGGACTTATGTTACCTTTGAAATCCTACACTTTACTTCATAAAGGACAAATAACAAAATTCAATAGTGTAATGAGACCTGATACCTCAACGATAGTATACGGCGCGCAATGACAGTTTCTCTCCCTTGGAACACTTAATTTGATGATAGTGTCTCATACATGTGTTGTTTAAGCCATTTTGAAGTTAATGTATAATACGGAAAGATTTAGATTATATTCATTGTTTGAAGTCAATGCCTTATAGATACGGTTCATACTCACTAATACGTGTTATATCCAATGTTCTATTTAATGCTATCAATATGTATTAACAAGAACATTTAAACAAAATCTTGCAAATGGTGATATATTTATCTATCTTTCTTGGAAAACTTTAATAACTAGTGTTGATTATCCTATATTAATAATAGTATAATTAGAATAAACTACAACCCTCCATTGTGACGATGTAATTGGTGATACATATAAGTAAAATAGAAGTATGTAAAACAATAATTACTACTTCATTTATCAACAAAGGTATTCTAAAAAAAAACATTTTTACGATTAAATAAACATTCACAAGTATAGGTCTATAACAAATTTAGACATGAATTACCATATATTTCATTTCTCAACATAGGTATATTCAAATACGTAAAACATCATTAAAATAAAACTGTATACCGTTACGATATGTTTCTGGCTAAATGTATGTATTCCAATAGATATGGTATAATATATGTAACACGTGCACTTATGTACACTTCTGTACAAGTACATTATTTAAGTTTACAAATTTATGTGTCCGTTTTAACAAGTACAATATTTTAAGATAAATATTCGATAAGCAATTATTCGGAAACCAGAATATTTCTCTACAGCAGTGAATGACATAATGGATCACAGCTTAGACTGCAGAACCGTTCTCTCACGCATAGCAATGAGATTTGAGCACGTGAATTGGTCAGTTGCTTCAGGGAAAGTTGAATGATGCCACATTTTAATAATCATTAAAAGAATTGTGGGACAGGCATAGCTGTCCTTGCTTCAGGGAAAGTTGAATGACGTCACATTTTTAATAATCGTTAAAACAAGTGTGGGACAGGCATAGCTGTCTTTGCTTCAGGGAAAGTTGAATGACGCCACATTTTAATAATCGTTAAAACAAGTGTGGGACAGGCATAGCTGTCTTTGCTGTTGTTTTCTTCGTTGTGGTTGAACATAACTAGGACGCGTTTCACCAACGTTCGTAAGTTTACGAAACCTTGAAGTTACGGAAAATAAATCGGAAAAATTATTGAGTGTTTCGCTGACACCATTTCATGAACTTTTGCAAACCTTGTAAATAATATTCTATTATAAAAATGCAAAAAAATAACATGTAAATCAATTGTTCTTGGGTGACACAATGTGTTCGTACGAAAATCGTAAGACTTGCGAAGGATAGTGAAACGGGTCTCTGGTTCGGGGGACATCATGTACTGGCATAAACTAGACATAGCTTATGCAGAGATGGTAAAATTAGACCCAATCAATGTGAACAGCTTAAGGATAGTCCGTCCCTGAACCCGATTTCTCCCGAATCAGGTTTACTAACCCCCAATGAAAAAGCAGGGAATTCTATGCCTGTCTCACAATTCATAGCACATGAACGCTTACTAAACTGTGACGTCATCAAACATCCAGTTGAAGCAACTGACCAATCAATGTGCTCAAACGTGACTTTCCAAACATTGCTATTTAACGGACCCAATCGGGAGAGCTGGTTCCATTCTATAGACTGAGCTCATGCAGATATGTAAAATTAGATCCAGTCAATGTGAACAGTTCACGCAGATCAATCTTATCGACATCTCTGTAATTAAATTTCTTGGGTTAAGAGTTTAATACTAAAGTTTCCAACCGCTCATTTTAGCAGCTGTTGGCGATGTATCAATACACGCTATACCGCTTTTCATCAGTCAGCGCCCTCTGGTTACCAGCTTATGTTTTGAATTATCAATAAAATGAAGATATATAGCTTAGTTGCCTTGATTTGTATAACTTAAGAGGATTGCTGTGAACTAGACCGTAAACGATTGCATGAAGAGAGACGTATCGCATATACTCCACATTAAGATAACAGAACTGATTTTTAAAAAAAAAAATCAACACCTATCACGTGGAAATGTTAGGATGGAATGAAGTGTTTATGTAATACTTGACGTTGATTGTAGTGTGTATTAACTGCATGAGCTACAAAGGTATTTCCAAATGACGGTTTATCAATTATGTTGCTGTCTGTGAGCGTGGGTAAGACAGCATCAACACTATTGGAAATTTCAAATAATATTATATTCTGAGAAAATGATATTTCCATACTTGGCATTAAACGTGATACGTTAATATTGTATCGGTGTAGGGTGTGTTAAAGGGACACATTGCAATGTTGAAATATATATGTGATCTATGCCTACGCACTAATTCATACTTCAACCCTAAGAACGTAATGTAATATGGAAATATTCCTTCACAAGTACATATTATTTTCTGGAATTTCTTATTTTTTTTTGATTATCCACATTATCTGTATAATTGAAAACTTGAAAAATTACGTTAGTTTAAAAATATAGAAATTAAAAGTATCTAAAATACAAAATAATGTGTCCATTGACATTTCTGCCAAACGTAAAATAGAACTGATATAATTAAAATAAGTGAATACATTGGTTTGAAATTATCGCAAATGTGAAAATAAATTTGATCCCTTGAAATGTGTAACCAGTGTTAAGTCACTTTTTAAAAACAGAAACAATAATTAACAATTTGTATACATATTGTAGGGAACTGCAGCGGTGATTTAGGGGTAGAACATGCAGAAGATCGCAGGTTCCATCCCAGACCGGGTCATACAATGTATGAAAGACTTAAATAGCCGAACATTCATTGCTTAGCGCTCAGTGATAGGTATGATCGGTCCGGTTTGAGTATAATGTGACTGGGTGGGGTATCGTATCATGTGTCTGTAGCATGATACTCCAGTGTTAGTATAATGTGACTGGGTGGGGTATCGTATCATGTGTTATACTCCAGTGTTAGTATAATGTGACTGGGTGGGGTATCGTATCATGTGTTATACTCCAGTGTTAGTATAATGTGACTGGGTGGGGTATCGTATCATGTGTCTGTAACATGATATTCCTCCAGTGTGGCAGCGCTTAAAATACTGTCTTAAGTAAAATATGTTGAAAGCGACGCTTAATACCATACAACTTATCAACCCCATTGGGGTATTTAATTTCATATCTGCAGATAAAATACGTTGGGAGAGAAACTTGTTAGCTAAGTTTGTCTTTGTAATAATGGTCTTGTGCGACACAAACAAATGACAAATGATTTTGCAAACCGCACTTAAGACAAACCTATAATTGGTCTCGTTATGTGTCGCATTTCTGTGTTTGGTGTATATCTAAATATACTGCACGGTTTATTAATTCATTTCGGTTCAGCACCGGGTATTCTAAGACTTTTATCTAAGTTCTTTACTTCCGACATCATAAGCTCGCCGGGACGAATGTCCAATGAGAGCTATTGCCACGACCCCGGCGTCGTCGTCGTCGTTTGCAGACACCCAGGTTAAACTTTTGCGTTTAGTTGAGTTTAATTTAAGATATATATGCAACCAATCATTTCATATGAATGAAACTTCACATGTGTGTTCACCATCATCAATGAAACACACACAGATACGAACCATCACTCTGGATTGCATTTTGGCAGAGTTATGGCCCTTTTTTTACTTATTTTTTCAGGTTAAAGTTGTTTATCAGTTAGGATATCTATGCAACCACTCATTGGATATGAATGAAACTTCACATATGCGTTAACCATCATCGATGGGACACACAGAGACAACGGCCGTAACTCGGGGTTGCATTTGGCAAAGTTATGACCCTTTTGGACTTATTTTTTCGTCTGTAGACACCCAGGTTAAACTTTTGCTTTTAGTTGCGTTCAAGCTTTTGTATTTGCCTCCAATCTCAATCTTTGCATGGGTGGTGAGTTTTATCCCATCGGCGAGCTTTGTTTTAAAAATGTATACCTGTGTCTTTGTGGCTGTTGTTACCATTGAATGCAACAATAAATGATTGGCATAATGACACATTTTTATACGTCTCGTCTTCATCATGACACTCCAGTGTGGCAGCGCTTAGAATTACTATGTGTCTTCATCATGACACTCCAGTGTGGCAGCGCTTAGAATTACTATGTGTCTTCATCATTACACTCCAGTGTGGCAGCGCTTAGAATTACTATGTGTCTTCATCATGACACTCCAGTGTGGCAGCGCTTAGAACTACTATGTGTCTTCATCATGACACTCCAGTGTGGCAGCGCTTAGAACTACTATGTGTCTTCATCATGACACTCCAGTGTGGCAGCGCTTAGAACTACTATGTGTCTTCATCATGACACTCCAGTGTGGCAGCGCTTAGAATTACTATATGTCTTCATCATGACACTCCAGTGTGGCAGCGCTTAGAACTACTATGTGTCTTCATCATGACACTCCAGTGTGGCAGCGCTTAGAACTACTATGTGTCTTCATCATGACACTCCAGTGTGGCAGCGCTTAGAACTACTATGTGTCTTCATCATGACACTCCAGTGTGGCAGCGCTTAGAATTACTATGTGTCTTCATCATGACACTCCAGTGTGGCAGCGCTTAGAATTACTATGTGTCTTCATCATGACACTCCAGTGTGGCAGCGCTTAGAACTACTATATGTCTTCATCATGACACTCCAGTGTGGCAGCGCTTAGAACTACTATGTGTCTTCATCATGACACTCCAGTGTGGCAGCGCTTAGAATTACTATGTGTCTTCATCATGACACTCCAGTGTGGCAGCGCTTAGAATTACTATGTGTCTTCATCATGACACTCCAGTGTGGCAGCGCTTAGAATTACTATGTGTCTTCATCATGACACTCCAGTGTGGCAGCGCTTAAAATACTGTCTTCAGCAGACATCTTAGCGACAGACTAAATGAAAAAATGTTGAGGGCGACGCTTAACACCATACAACCATCAGCATTTTGATATGACAAAGTCACCAAGATAGCATCGATAGATAAAATAATAGCACGCGAGGCTTTGTCGGACGTTTATCATTTTTGACAATGAGTTTGATGAATTCAATAATAAATGAGGACGAATGTCATTTTTTATCACATGAATCAGGAAAACTTTATACTTATTATTTATTTAACAGAACACCTTTCAAAGGAAACAAATCGGTAATTTCCATGAGTCATCACATTCAGTATATATTCAAGCAAGTCGAAAAGTACTGCGGA
Source organism: Panopea generosa (assembly GCA_029582155.1). Classification (NCBI taxonomy): domain Eukaryota; kingdom Metazoa; phylum Mollusca; class Bivalvia; order Adapedonta; family Hiatellidae; genus Panopea; species Panopea generosa. The sequence goes on along the minus strand of CM055912.1, from coordinate 6,933,857 downwards.
AATTTTTGAACGAAAACCGAGTTATACGGAAAACACCGAGTAATGAATTGGACGTGATATAAAACTAGGTTAATATCTAAAATATGTCATTGGTTTATTACACTCCTGCATGTACCTTAAAGTAAATGTATGTGATAAATAACTATATTAATAAACAAAGTGCAATACATACATATTATATTTAAGTGACAACAGTGGTAACTGCCTAGAAAAGGTCAATACCAAAATATGTCACTGGGTAGCTTGATCCTGCATAACGGGTGCACTTAACCTCGTTTTAACCTTTGTCGTCAAATTATAAGAATGGACGGTGTTTAAGCATACGTATCATCATAGCTTACACCGAAACACGGACACATTTCTCTCGTTTGGGTCTGTTACATAGCAATGAGATTTGAGCGCGTTGATTGGTCAGTTGCTTCAGTGAAATGTAAATAACGTCACAGTTTGATAAGCGTTATATACATATGTCTATGAATTGTGGGACAGGCATACACGACCCTGTTTATCCCAGCTAGAATATATACACGCATATGTATATATAGAAATAATTATTTGTGAATAACCAAGACATAAATGTACAGACCAGACAACGGCGAGCGCGCCTAGCTACAATGCAAACCATAGACACAATATCAAGGCCTTTTCCAAACCAATAAATTTGATGTCAACCATGGCTTATATACAATGGTTTTACATGCAACACATCTGGACTGGACGGAGAGATTTACATACATAAACTGATAGCTTTATATGAGTAGGATCCAGTTAAGTATACATTCATGACTACTCACATGCTATATAAAGAAAAGATTTATAAACCCGTTGGATCATAAAGATACAGTGAATTCATAAATATTTAATTTAGTAAATGGAGGTAAACAAATTCACAACAACGGAATTTACGATTTTTTAGATCTTTTCAGATGCTCATTCACAATGCATGATATATATATGGAGATAATTATTTGTGAATAACCATATAGATATAATTTCTGTAGTATACGATATATATATATATATATATATAAATACGATATATATATATATATATATATATATATATATATATATATATATATATATATATATATATATATATAAAACATACAAATAGTCTAATAAGCGATATCTACTCTGACAATTCTAAAATACTCTGGACTGCTGGTCGGTCCCCATTCATTTATTTATTTATTCTTAATGTACAAAAAACTATTTTATCCCTCTGAATTGTCAACGTTTTTATCTGAAGGCAGCGCTTCCCTATCTACTGAGAGAGCAATAATGGTATCAACAACAGTAGTTTATGTTCCAATAGTCAGAACAGTTGTCTGTTGCCTCTAAATAATAGATTTTTTTTTCCGAAACAACATTAGAGAAGTGCATTAAAGGCGTTTGAAATGTCTGTTATTAGATGTTAATTGCGATTTGTTTTTTTCTGTTTATTTCATTTTCTGGCTACCTTAGTCGCAACTCATGGGTGAGCAATCCAATTTGTATTATGCACTGCAGTCAGACGAATTTTTTTTCTACTGCTTTTAAGAGCTTCATTTCTATCCCAACTGTAATATAGTGAATTTAAGCCTTCTAACTCGCCGTCTCGTTTCCTGAGTGTCTTTTTTCTTTGTGTTAAAATACCGTTCCCTTCAATCTCAATTCTATATCGTGTGTGAAAGGCAGTGGTTAATTCGCATGTGATGTTCAGTTCTGTAAGAAAAGAAAAGATTTCTAAAAGGTTCTGAACGTCTTCATGTTATCCTAATTGTGCAAACGTCAATTCTGGATTGTGGTATTTTCGTTTGAGTTATGACTTCCCTATTTCCTGGGGGAACGATAAAAATTTATATCTATAATTCACCTTCTAGCAAAGACAATACATTTTATAAAAAAAATATTTAAATAAATAAAATGCATGTTGCCTATAGATATCAAATTAAAACTTTAAAAATGTCGTCTCTTGACTGAGTTGCATGGTTTCCTTTTTTTTCGTATAAAGGTCTCACTTCTCTCTATTTAAGTCCCATCTTGTACGTTAGCAGAAACGACAAAACCGTATAATTTTGCAATGCAGTTGTAGGATGAAATGGTTTTCTTTAATATGTTTACAGGATTTCTTTCCAAATTTAGTGGCGTTTAGCCTTTTAAAGTAAACGTTCGTCATGTGCTGATTGATTTAATCTTTGCTCGACGATACCGCTTTCTTTAGTTTCGGTCTTGTGTCTTGTTTGAGCTTCAGAGGTACACTCAGCTGTATTTTCCATTGTTGTCAGAAAACTAGTTTTTATTGCCTAAACAATTTTCCATTTTTTCTCAATTGAAGAGTAGTGAATTCAAGCCTTCAGCAATTGTTTTATTGTCTCCTTTTTCATTTTAGTATTATAACTTCCCTATACAATACCAGCTCTCCCTGCCAGGGATCGTTACAAAGCTATGGTATGCGGGCATGCGTTTTGGCTGGTTGATTCAGTAGACGGCGAGTCACGTGACTGTTTGGTAAACTGCATTAGAGTGCTATAAATTGTGGGACAGGAACGGAAATCCATGCTTTTACATGATGATATTAAGAGCTGAATTGGGAGTTGTCAGGTAATGGTATAGACAACTCAATCTCAATCATATCTCATGAGTTGGGAGTTGTCAGATAATGGTAAGACAACTCAATCTCAGTCATATCTCCTGAGTGACTGAAAGAGGTAAATCCGCCTGTAGTTTCCGTTATACGCAATAGGACATTTTGTACAGCCTATAGACTATAATTATCTGCATTTTTTTCTCGAAAGACAATTAGCCTTCTATTGTCGTCGTCTTCTTAGTTTGAAGATATCACATCAATCATTTTCAGTCCTATCACGCGAGTGACATAAAGAGGTCAATCTGGCCATCGTTTCTGAATCCTGTATTTTGTCCCCAACCAATTTGTTAAATAGTGAATTGCCGTATTTGGTTATTAGCATGTGTATGGCTTCTAAAATCATCATTTGTTCAGTTTTTGTAGTAGTGCACGTAATGAATCTAAGGATTCTTAATCATTGTACGTATGTCAACTGTCATTTGTACTACCTCTAAAAATGTTGTGTGTTTTTTTCTCCAACTATAGTGAGGTTTATAGTCGCCAGCTTCATTTTTAACTTTCCCTACAATACTTTATCCAGTATCGCATTTTAACGAACAGCAGTCGGCCCTGCCAAAGATCAGAAATCGGTCGTGACTGTATTGCTCCATTAAGAATCCCCTGTGTACAATTTGAACGCGGCTTAAAAGCCAAAAGCTCTTCCGTGTCATTTATATAAGCGGTTTGTTTTACACCGTGGATTTGTCAAAAGGCAGAATCAAGTTATAAAACTGCGGAGAATTGGATTCTAAATGATAGATGTCCGTTTGATTTCCCGATACCGTGATGGAAATTTAGTTTTTGTCAACATATGCCTCTATTTTGTAAATGCTATATTCATGTAACAGGCAGATACTAACACAAATTGTTTAAAATAGTTCTGAAGCTTATGGATTCGTAATTTGAGAGCGATGAAGACAAAACAGGTTATCATACCTCGCGATGTACATTAATGCTATCTCTCGTAAGTCATCGGGTAACAGTTCGTGATATTTCATCCAAATGGACTGTTACAGTAGCGGCTCCTGCAGGTAACGGACTTTATAAAATAACGACATGAACTGTTAACCTCCCAAGCGGGAAACATTCTTATAATATATACTGTTAACCTCCCAAGCGGGAAACATTCTTATAATATATACTGTTAACCTCCCAAGCGGGATACATTCTTTATAAAAGTCTGAATCCGTGTTGGATCTACTTTCTTAGCGCATTCTTACAGAGGAGTACTTTGCACGTTTGGGTTGGCAGCCACCAAGGTTGATCCCGTTAGAAATCAGGTATTGATACTTTAGCATTTAGGGGGCAAGACCCAGGCCAAACAAATATAAGATAATTAACTTGTTTAATTGTATTGTGAACTTTCATCAGAAAAACTTACTTTTAACGAATAAAGTTTACATAGACGCAGGGTGTACTCTTACTAACACGTGGCAAATGAAAGCTCGTATCGCATGAATGTTCAACAAATACAATTAAGTCTATCCTAGAACCTGATTTCTCCCGAAACAGGTCTATTAGCTAGCGCCCCCCTCCCCCACCCCCCTATGAAAAAGCAGGAAAGTCCATGCCCCTCCCACAATTCATAGCAATTGAACGCTAACCAGTGGCGTCATCAAACTTTCAGATGTAGCAACTGACTAATCAACGCGCTAGAATATTGCTTTCCCAACATTGCAGTTTAACGGACTCAAATCGGGAGAGCTGGGTTCGTTCTACAGACTATATACAATAAGTTTTCACATGTATTTTATTTTTTTGCAGGAGAATAGAACCTATTTATAATATATACAGGCACTTACGAAAGGTTGCATGTTTTATAATAAAAAAAAACAACAGAAAATAGTTCAGGTTTAAATGTAATTCATTACCTAGGCAAAAATCGAAATAATGATATGTGTTATGATTCTTGTACTCTAGTGAATTCTTTAGAATCTTTTTGATAATTAGTTGACGAATTCATTTTAGCTTAAAGCCTAAACGTCATATCTGTTTGACTTAAATAACAATTTAGAAATTGAACTCAGCAATAAATATCACTCGTTCATTAAGTTTTCAGAATAGAAGATCGATGCTATAATTACGTTAGTAGCGTTGATCGAAGCCCTTTGTTAAAACATTGGTAATTTATATTTCCTTCTAGATTTTAATTGCCAAACGATGATATTGTCAACGCGAAATTTTGATTAAAAATGAATGTATTTTTTTTTTAATTTTGAAAATCAATTTTGCGTAAATGATTAATGAGCTGGTGCTGCAGCAATTAAACATATTTACATGGGACCAGAGAATCTTGGCATGATTAGTTGGTGTTTTTTCCACACTACTCTTTCCATCTATGGATTATAGAAGCATTTAGAGTCAGAGTTGTTTGTTTCCCGTGGCCGAGCGGTCTAAGTCAACATATTAATATCAATTACCTCTCACAATTTAAGTCGTAGGTTCGAGTCCCGCTCGCTCCAAAAAAACATTATGTGAGAAAATTTGCCTGTCACTTGCGGAAGGACAGTGATTCTACTCAAAGTCATTCTGAAGTGTTCATCCAACAATAAAACAGGATAAGTCATATATAACCTGTAATGTGGTGAAAATGGCATTCAACTCCATTAACAAAAAAGTGTTTACAATTTAAAGTAAGACCGCGGCGTGGTCTAGTGGTAGAGCGTCCGCCTCGCATGCGGAAGGTCGTGGGTTCGATCCCCGGCCGGGTCATACAAAATACTTTAAAAATGGTACCAGAAGCTTCCTCGCTTGACGCTCAGCATTTAGAGGAGAGTTCTAGGTCTGGTCGGCCCGGTGTCAGTATAATGTGACTGGGTCTGCGGCATGATACTCCAGTGTGACAGCGCTCAGAATACTGTCTCAAGTAGACACCGTCGCGATATGACTGAAAAATTATTGAAAGCGACGCTAAACACCATACAACAACAACAACAACAATTTAGAGCGTAATATCTAGTTCAAATCTAAAAAAATAATAGTTTTGCGCTTATTATAGTTTTCGTTTCATATTATAACAAGTACGAATACATATGAAACTCTATCTTCACATTTGATAAAGAAAAATTACTATTTTTTTTACATGGACAATTATTTCCTGGACGATTGTTAACAACATATATATATACTTTTACACGCCTGGACTGTGATGTACAAATCTGATGACAATTCGGGACCAGGGTGCCGTTTCACGAAAAAACTTACGATATAAATCGACGTAAGTCAGTTTGACAATTTCCCCGTTGTGTGTTCAAATTTTGATCGACATTTAAAATGATTGCATTTTCGGAAAATATATAACATTCGGCATGATTTCAGCCAATTCGGCTTCATTTGGATGAAAATTAAACATATTATGAATGATTGTTGGTTTACGTTTACGACGATTTTTGCCGTAAGTTTTTTTTTGTGAAACGCTCCCATAGAAGCCGGCGCTTAATATATACACCAATGCTCATGATATTTGCTTAAGATTGGAAAATAGTAAATTAATTGCTATGTTGACAATGTCGATCCACGGATACACTGTGACATGTAAATCGGAAGAAAGAGATGACCGGAATCCATCACTTGGGAGATTATATATTGAGGAAAAGAATGCCAAATCAATACGAGCCATTCTTGGTCGGATATACTTAGGGTAATACACAGTTGTAAATCAATATTAAAATCACACATGATTAAACTTTTGTAAATCGTTTGAATATATTCGTAAAGAAACAAATGTAGTATAATTTGAAAGCAATGAATGAATCATTGGCTGAATAAAACATATCAAGTAAACATCAACATAAGATATATATATATATATATATATATAAATTTTATATTACATCATTCTTTCAAATTCCAAATGAATTAGTCTTACCAAATGACAGGAAATAAGAACTTGTACAAAATTTGCATATATACGAACGGCAATGTAAACGTGGTTTATAAGTATATCCCCGATGTGTTTAATGTCATTTAATATTCTACAATTTCTTAATACGCCTAATTAGTGTACAGTGTACAATTTTCTGGTATGGCAAATACGTTTTACATATTAAGACAGTTCAGAAAGTGTTGTACATACATTTTGCCTTAAGGCGCCGTCTCAAGATCACTTAACTCTCACCTGTCGTAGGTTCGAGTCTTGCTGAAATCTGTTGAAAATGTGGCGTTAAAACCCAATTAAAAAAATCATAAAAAAAACATACATGTTGAATTATACAGAGGCCTCCTATATTGTTTAGTGTAACAGGGTCATTTTCAGCATTTTAGTGTATAGGGGTCGGGCTTGATGTGGGGTGAGGTTGGCGTAACACAAAATCTGAACGGGCCTACAGGTGTTTCAGTAGAGATGTAGTTGATTTTAATAAAATATGAGATTTGAGTAGAGGGGCGGGGTGGTACACCGGGGTTTTATAAAGAGTAGGTCCGACCTGTGTGTATACAGTAGCACTGATAATCTTGGAGTTACCTTCTGCGACAATTGTATTATCAATGATGAAAAAAGAAGAGTTTATCCAGAAATTTTCTCTACTGTAGTTTATGCACAAATGCGAAAATAACTGTTAAAGTGATTTGACTTATTATAAGTTCGAGCTCATAGAACAGAAGCAGTTTATGCAAAATGAATATTCACAACATTTTACGAAAATGCAGATATAGTAATTAAGCACCTTTTTTGTTTTTGCAAATAGATATAATATTCACAGTATCGGCAAAAACTAGACACAATAGCCGTGCCTTCAGTTGAATTATAACATTCAATTATTTATATGCAGTATGATTTATTTTAAATTAATATAACGCACTGTGTAAACGTGCTAGATATACCCGTGAATTTTCATGCACTTGGGAAAACAGGAGTGGTACATTTGTAATTAAGGATATTCCGAGTAATTCTACAGAATCAGAACTCTTTTGAAGACTGCAGAATGAAGTTACGGGGAAAGTATATCTTATATGATAATACAAATATCAAAATCATATGTTGGAACTATTTCATATTGGTGTATTTACTTTATCGCACCAGTGCTACGGATGTGAAATTCGGGGTTATTTTACCAGATGACACCAAATATGCATGGAGCCTTAAAAGGGTTGTACCTGCGATTTATTACGCAATTGAAAATGTCGAAAAACGAGGACTTTTACCAGAATGTAACATATCAGTACACATTGCGGACTCGCAGTGCTCAGAAACGATAGGACCTTTAGCAGCAGTTGATTTTCATATGTTTTTAAACGTCAGTGTGTTTCTTGGACCCGTGTGTGAATACGCAATTTCACCGGTGGCAAGATTTAGTCCTATTTGGGGCATTCCGGTTCTTACAGCCGGTGCATTTGTTACTGCGTTTGACAATAAAAGCAAATACAAACTACTGACAAGGGTTCACGGGGCGTATTCGAACGGCGCGGGGTTCTTCTTGAACACTGCCCGCACTTTTAATTGGACACGTCTAGGGTTGATATTTCACGATAACGCACCGACGGATGTTAGATCGGACTGCTATTTCCAAATACATGCGCTGTTTTATCAACTTAAGGAAGCGTTTGATGACATACCATGGAACAAAATAATAAACGAGAACTCACCGGACAGTTATAACCTGGAGGACATACTGAAAGAGGCAGCTGAAACTGCACGAAGTAAGACATTCATTTCACTCCCTAATACGTTCATGATAGTATTTTTATCTGATTGAAAACATAGTTATTATTTAAGCTTTAATCATGATTGATTAGCATGGTATAAAATGTACTTGAGGATTAAATGGAGTCATATAGACAGATTGTGTTACAGAGAAACATACTTTTTGTCAATGACAAATCAGTTTAGAAACTGTGGCCGGTCGAGGATTTGAACTCGCGACCCCTGCATTGACAATAAGACGTGTTATAGACTGAACTGGCCCCGGGCAAGATTTTCGATCACTAAGTTGAATTTCTTTTAAATGATTGTTTCTGATATATAAGTATAATACATCAAACATGATGATTAATTTTGCAATAATTTATTTTTTAAGTTATTGACGTAAACGTATACGATTTGTTGATTATATATTTTTGAATCCGTCCGTTTGTCCGTCCGTCCGTCCGTACGTCTGGAGCGGCAGTTGAGGGTTCCGTTGCCAGTACAGAATGGCATTGTGGTTTTTTTTTTGGTACTTGTGGGGTGCAATGTTCACCCCACAAGTGCGAAAACCCGTCCAAATGGCATTGTGGGGTTAATTTTATTGTTTCACATTTTTCTTTTACTTTTTTTCCCACCTTTTTTCATTCTTTTTTGGTGTCATTAGGGTGGATCACAAGGTTTGTGACATTAGTTTTAGATAGAAAATAGGTTTTGTTTTTTTTATGAAAAAAAGATGTTTTATAACATATAAAAACTGCACCCGACAACATCACTTCCACCAGAACGTCCGTTCGTCCGTCCGTATGTCTGTCTACATGGCTTGAATATTTGATTTTTCTCTTACACAACTGATTTTATTAAAAGCTGTTTTAAGAGGTCTGTTTGCGATTAAGAGTTTTATATGCAGTTCTAATGTAACAGATGGCAATGGGTTCATTTAAGTTTTCTCTGAAGATTTAAAGTAGCAAACATGCATAAGCTCGCCGTGACGAAGTCCACCTGAGCTATTGCCATGACCCCGGCGTCGTCGTCGGCGTCATCGTTGTCTGTAGACACCCAGGTTAAACTTTTGCGTTTAAGTTTAAGATATCTATGCAACCACTTATTGGATGTGAATGAAACTTCGCACGTGTGTTCACCACCATCAATGGAACACACACAGACAAGAACCATATTTCTGGATGGCATGTTGGCACAGTTATGGCCTTTTTTGGACTTAGACACCCAGGGGCGAGCGTTGTTGTCTTCTGACAACTCTTGTTTCTTACGAGTTACAGTTACTTTCTAGACGAATGTTAAAAAAAAAAGATATGCTTGACAAGACCAATCTGTGATATGCTATTCTGGTGACAATTTTAGATAAGCAGACGGCGTTAAACGTTATTCATCAATGATTATGACTTTGTCATAAGATGGGAAAATAGAAAATAAATTGCTTTGTTGACAGTGTCGATCCACTTATAAACATGTAAATCGCAATAGAGAGATGACCGTAATTTATCACTGGGGAGATTGGATATTGGAGAAAAAGAATGTTAATAGTAATGAATCAATAAACGCCATGCTTGGTCCGATATATTAAGAATAAAACACAGATGAAAATCAATATAAGAGTAACATTTAATTTGAGTTACGTAAAACATTTTAATATGTTTATAAAGAAACAAATGTAATATAGTTCGGAAGCAATCAGTGCTTTGTTGGTTTGATATACACGCAGGCAATGAAAAAGGGAATATATTAGGATTTTTAAAATTTTAAAATTTTAAAATTTTCTAAACGAAACAAAAACGTGTCCAACATTTGAATATATACGCATGGCAATTTAGCCCAGATTTTGTTTCCTGGAATATAACATAATTCGATTTCTTTATTAGCCACATTAGAGATATACTTACCAGTATGGCAAAAACGTGACAGACAATTTAGAAAGTGCTGAAGCAATATACAGCTACATTCTATATTGTTTAGTGTACACACAGCAGCACCGAAGATCTTCTAGGAGTTATCTTCGACGACATTTGTATTATTAATTATATCTCAGAGGAGTTTTACAGTGTGCTCTTAGTTTGTCATAGCGGTTTAAAGCTAAAACACGCGACAATCTTTCGTCAGGCATTCCAAAACGATATAAGACGACAGTTGTCGGATATTTCTTCATTGCTTCTTTTTTTACATACCATTTTCGAATTTCTATCAAACAAAGTGTATGGATACATAGTTAAAAAAGTTAAAACTTTTGTTCATGATCGGATTAACTAATTCAGTTCGGACGCGTCCTATATATAGTGAGTACATTTGGTTGAAAAGTGTGTTTTATAAAAATCATACAATCTAAAAGGCATGATTTCTGTTTTAAATTGTTCTTTAATTTCGAATTAATTGATTTAAATATCGTTAAATGGAAATCTCAACGGTATTGCCGTCTGAATTTTAAATAGGTTTCTTTACTGCACGGGAATATTACGTAGGTATGTTGGTGCTTGTGAGAATAATCTTAATACTATCATATAGCAAGGATACTTTAAACACGTGACCGTTTTTTTCATATTTACCTTTGAATGTCTAGTATGTATTTTTCGCTACTATAACGACGTTTAAATGTTGAAAAGACAAAGCATGAAACTTGTTATCGCAAATAGAAATGTAAAATAGCAAGGTATCAATTAAAGAATAATGATTTTTTGTGCACAGTTGTTTCATCGTATCCTCACCTTGTACTGAGAATACATGTCACGTGGTACTAATACATGTGTAGTACACGTCACGTGGTGGGGTATTAGACAATTGGATTAGACTTAAAATTCGCAGAGAGCAAATAAATTAGTTATTGTAAAAAATAGAAAATCGACAATTTATATCGAATATATAATTCAAATTCGAAATATCATTTAAAAATATGCATACTATATATTACCATGGTTACTGCCGTGCCAGTAAATTTTTTAAAAAACTGCTATTAATAGTATTGTACAATGTACATGTTACTTGTATTACTGACCATGAATATAATGGCTGTCACGGGTAACTTGGACACAACATTACATCATAAAAGCCATGTTTTTGACGTCAAACTATTTTAAATGCATGTTTTTGTTAAGGGTATTTGTTTGAATTCGGATGTTACATTTAGAGTTTGTCTAAGATCATTTGTCCGTTTTGCGCTACTCGGGATACTACCTTGGTGATGGTATATACAATTATGGTTGTAGTACTGAAACGCAGTCGTATAAAGAAAATTGTTAATAGAAACGCGGCTTATATAACCCCATAGGAAGTTCCAATGGATTCCATTGATCCGATTCTCTTTTTTAATCTCATTTGATGTCAATTGCGTGTCAGTGACAATTGAATCACAGTTAAGGGGTTGATAATAAGACGTGGCGTGTTATTTTGCGTTTTTTTCTGTAAAATCAACTTATTTTCAATTGCACACCGTTTGCTATTGGAGTACCTTTCTGATAAAGTTGATGTAACGTGTATTTTTGATTTTTTAAAAGAGGTTAAACTCTTTAATCAGTTTTAGTTGAAAATCCGTTGACGAGTTTAATTACTTTGGTACTGTTATGATATCATTTATGACAGTAACTATTTCCTTCATTGATTCCTTCATTTTTATTTTTTTTTGGTAAAAAGTTTTACTAAATGTTTGACCATATTTATTTGAATATATTCTTGTCATTCTCACATAAGTAAACAAAATAACCTATAATGTATATGTCGACGTGCTGCAAAACACCATTCATTCATTCGTTTATTCATTCATTCATTTATTCATTCATTCATTCTATTCGAGCTTTTAAAATTCAATTATAAAAAGTGGGGCTATTTCCTTCATTGATTCCTTCATTTTTATTTTTTTTTGTTAAAAAGTTTTACTTATTGTTTGAACATATTTATTTAGATATATTCTTGTCATCCTCACACAAGTAAACAAAATAACCTATAATGTATATGTCGATGTGCTGCAAAACACCATTCATTCATTCGTTTATTCATTCATTCATTCTATTGGAGCTTTTAAAATTCAATTATAAAAAGTGGGGCTATTTTTTTACAACTTATTTTCACTCGTCTTAGTACTCAGAGCAGAACATGTAAACTTAGCCATATCCTTTAAGAGTAATATTTTTCACAAATATATCAATCGAAATCAATAGTGAAACATGTTTGCGGCAAAAACAACTTAAAGTAACTTGATTTTTAATAGGAAAGCTTTGAAATGATGAACGGGATCATAATACAGAAACGCTCATTAAAAATTAATTATTTACGCCATTTGACGCCATTGAAGCCGTAGAAATTAGACACCATTGTGTAATTTGACTTTCCGCCATTGTTTGTTCTTATTACCGTTTATACATTATAAATTAACCGACGGTTACTATGTATGTACGAGCATCGACAGCCAATTTTTATCACAATCAGAAATCGTGTCTTTGATTGTGTTTTTTTTTTTGTTTCGCCTCATGAGTTTTATTCAAAGTGATGGGCCAACATCAATTAATTTGACACCTTATATAAATGTGCTAGACGTACTTGTGAATTATCGCACAAGTGTGAAACAGGATAGCTAATTAAGGAGCGCGGATACTACCATACTCAGATATCTTTTAGAGGCTGCAGAATAAAGTTACGGAGAAAACGCATCTTATCTGTTATCATGGATGCAAATATCACATATTGGAACTGTTTACTCTTGTTGTATTTACTTTATCGCACTAGCGCTACGGACGTGAAATTAGGGGTTATTTTACCAGATGACGCAAAGCTTTCATGGAGCCTTAAAAGGGTTGTACCTGCGATTTATTACGCTGTAGAAAATGTGGAAAAACGAGGTGTTTTACCTGGATGTAACATATCGGTACACATTGCGAACTCGGAGTGCTCAGAAACAATAGGACCTTTAGCAGCAGTTGATTTTCATATGTTTTTAAACGTGAGTGTGTTTCTTGGACCCGTGTGTGAATACGCAATTTCACCGGTGGCAAGATTTAGTCCACATTGGGGCATTCCGGTTCTTACAGCCGGTGCATTTGTTACTGCGTTTGACAATAAAAGCGAATACAAACTACTGACAAGGGTTCACGGGGCGTATTCGAACGGCGCGGGGTTCTTCTTGAACACTGCCCGTACTTTTAATTGGACCCGTCTGGGATTAATATATCACGATAATGCGCAGAAAGAGGTTAGATCGGATTGCTACTTTCAAATACAGGCGCTGTTTTATAGGTTAAAAGAAGCGTTCGATAACGAAAACCGGAACGGACCATGGAACAAAAAAATAAACGAGAACTCACCGGACAGCTATAACCTGGAGGAAATACTGAAAGAAGCCTCTTTGAATGCACGAAGTAAGCTGTCTATTTCACATCATCATACTTTTATTGCTAATATTTTGCATTTTTAGATTGAATATCAAATGAATACTTCAGCTTTAATTATTTTTGTATCTAAAAAATATACTACTCATGTTTTATGATTGGTTTTGTTCCAGCATTGCTGTAACAGCGCAAGTCTATGTCATACATACACTGCAGTTCCTATCTGTTTCATATACTTGGACCAAAAGAATGAATCTAAAGGAACATCTACATATTTCAGTTTCAAACACATAATCTCAAAATCAGCTTTCATCTTTGAAGGAACTAACTATAAATTAACTACATTTCCGTACACATTAAAAAAACTATACGTTTTCGCTACACAGTGGCTGGCAATTTTTTGACGGTAGCATAATTCTTGGCCTTTGGTTCTGTGATTTCTTGCTGCAGATGAATAGACGAAAAACTACCATATATATGAATTTAACAGATGGGTGTTTATAAAGCATTTGAGGACTTATTTTATAAAAGAAATACGTAAGGGGGTCACTTCACTTTCTTTAAACAAAAATACAACTCACCAGTTATAATAATTTTGTATGGCCAGATACATGTACACTGTATATTCCTGCCCTTGGTGATTAATTCTTTAAACACTATTTTATAGAGAATATCTTTTTTACCATGTAAAATGAACATCCTGCAAATGATTTTATATAGAGCATGGAGGCGACGTACAATTTCTATGTAAGACATGTATAATCAACAGAACATGTAGCTCACAGAAAAAAACGGTCTTCGCAGCAATCAGTTTCGATGATAAAGACAAAACAGCTAAAAACAAAATCACTTCTACCTCATACTTAACAAAGCTACTGTCTCCGACAGTTTATGGTTTGGAGTTTGTATCTAGGATTTAGAGGTAAACTGTGTTTGTATAGGGTATGCTTTTTTTCGTAGGAATTTCATGGCATCCAAACACCTTATGCTCGTTTATGAGATCCGCTAAGAGGTTTACTAGTACTATACAGATCTTATCTTGCACATGTGACTGCTTAACAATATATACCCAAAAATTGCAGAATAATGTGACAGTATTATAAAGTGTATGTTATAACAGAGACGGTGAACTGGTAGGGATTCAAATCCACGACCACTGGATTGACAGCCAGACCCGTTACCGGGACTAGTTGTTTGATAATGTCAACTTGTCGTACCTACATTACTTGTTCTCTCTTTAGTTGGGCGAAAAAAGCATATCTTAAAATGAAAGTGCCAATAATTGAGATGACTCGAGAACGACTGTCTCTCCATCCACCGACCACATGGTAAATACAATGTAGTGTTTACTTAGATATTGTTAGCTTGTCTAAAATGGCGGGGTAGCAACCAATATCGATCGTTGTTTGTCTGATTGACAGTCAGCACCAGCTCAATACTATTCAAAAGTGTGACCTTCAGTCATGTACAGTTACTGTAATAGACAAGCACAGTGCTGGAATATTTGAGAGACTTTGTCTGTATCAAATGACAGCAATAACCTCGCGACAATGCCATGGGCGTGTCGCAACGTTTCATTCCGTTACATTTGGTAATTCTTAGGGAATAAGTAGTGCATGTAATGGATCTCAAGTTTAATATGATCCGTCGGCTTTTAATGGAATGCTCTTAGCTTATCTAATCCGCTTCTGTTGTCATTCGATGTGATTTGAGCCACTATTAAACGTTCTTCATTACGTCTAAGTCGTAGTGTTTATAGATTTTACACATTATAAAATGTTCTGTCTATGTTGCAGAAGGTTATTGCACGACATCGCTGTCTCTAAAATAAAATACTGTGTTTGTTTTATGTTTTATTACGTATATATAAATAAAGAAGACTACCACGTGAATGCCGTCCTGATGGTCTAGTGTAGCAGGTGAGGCAGAGAACAAATAATAGCTTTGGTTTGTGTTTCAATTTTTTACGAGAATTGTAAAATACAATAAAACAGAGTTCCGCCTTTAGCGAGTGGTCTAAGGCGCCGTCTCAAGATCACTTACCTCGCACCGGTATGATCATAGATTCGAGTACCGCTCGCACCAGAAACTTTATATGAGAATGTTTGCCAGTTTCTTGCGGAATGACGGTGGTGCTACTCAGATTTATTGGGAGGTCACCCTCCGCTAATAAATTTTGATCTGCCATATACAACATGAGATGTGTTGTTGAGGGACTGTATATTATACCGAATGCTACGTTGACTGTAGGACACATAGGTCCTGTTTTTTGGATTGAAACATGTACGTTGTATGCATTATGCATTGTTTTGTGGTGCATAGAGGTTTTATGAATTATAAGGTACGCATATGAAATCAAACAAAATGCAGTCATGTATCTGAAAAGGGGATATAGTTCGTAGGATATAGGAGTGGTTACCGCTCATACCTGAGGTGGTTGTGGGTTCGTAATATCATAGACGCAAGCTGTTGACTTCCTAAATGCAAAAACTGGTCCTATCAATGACACGGATCAAGAGCGATTCACACCGTTTCCTATCTTACTTCTCAATCGAACTAAAATACATAAGTACACATTAATTACATATTCTATACGCGCAATATCTGATTTCTGATTTCTTATTAAATAACATGGATCTGTCAGTAATATCATACTTCATCTTTTGTCGAAATATCATAATTGGCGGATGTACGCGGCAAATGGCGACAGAATCATTAATATGGCAGTAGAGCTATTTTACAATATCCATTATTGGAAATACATCTCTGAGAAGATATACGGCTATATATTATTGCCTTATTACTAGCTGTGCATGTAATTCTTGTCAAAAAGAAAAAAAAAAAGACTTAAAAAATCAAATTAAAAAACTTGATTGAAAATACATTTTGAATTTTAGTGATAAAATACGCTTTTCGTTAAACAAAAATAAATGACACAATTTAAACAGCAAGAATTTTCGCAATGTTATTTGAAATTTAAATTCGATATCCGGACGAATTTTTCACTGAGGCTTATGTGCATTAATTATATTCATCGAAAACCGGTTAGAGTGCATCCTTAACAACGTATGTGGCAATAGACAGCAATAGAT
The DNA here is from genome assembly GCA_029582155.1 of Panopea generosa. Classification (NCBI taxonomy): domain Eukaryota; kingdom Metazoa; phylum Mollusca; class Bivalvia; order Adapedonta; family Hiatellidae; genus Panopea; species Panopea generosa. The sequence continues at coordinate 6,917,207 of CM055912.1, read as the reverse complement.
GAATGTAGAAACCACAAGCTTGGGTCCGTCACATACAGAAGCATGTGGCATAATCGACTCAACAACGTTCTTTGTATAAAGTAATTTTTATTCACATATTTATATAGTTTGCATAAGTTCAAAGTCACAAAACATTTTAAACTCGCATTCACTCGTTTAATCTAAGCCTAGTCTGAACGGACATGTTACCATGTTCTCAGCTACATTCTAACTGAAGGACCTTTCTCTACTAAAATCAGTCTCTCACTGAATAACCAACTATCCTATGATGGCCAATTCATTGCTAATTTTTAATTACAGGTCTTAAGATCCCGCCCACAAACTAACTGTCAACTATACATCAAGATATTTCTAGGCTATTATTTATCTCCAGTAACCTGTCATCCTATCTTATTATAGTGTCATATGTAGTATCTACAATTCTAACCTACTGTAATGTAACATTCCTCCCATGTTTAAGATAAAATATATATTTACTAATATATTTTTCTCTATTGTAATCAGATTACTTTTTATTACACTTATATCAGTTCTGCCACTGGCCTGAATACTGTAACTGGCAGAAATTAAGCAACAATTACTTTCTCGCTGAGGTGTCAAACATAAAATATGCCTCAAACAGAGGATATGCCAATCACAGATAAATCTCTAATTACTGTAGTAGTTCCTGGTTTGATTGCAATCAAGATATGACATAATGTTTTCCTGCTTTCTAGTTAGTATATATATTTCCCAAATTCTGTACCTTATCATTACACGTAGTCTTATTATGTGAATAAATAATTATATTTTGCAATGTGTGATAGTCTCTTGTAATTCATATATTTGAATGGCTATGTACATATACTTTATGATATTAATGTTATTGTTATTGCGATGTACATAGATGAGACTGAAATAAAGATTAAATATATAAACACTCAGTTGTTAAAGACAGATACAAATATATCAAGTAAGATTTTGCAATAATTTCTGATTGTAACTTGTTTTAACTTTAAATCATTTTGATTGGTTTCCAAACTTGTGACAATTTCTAATACACAACATTTTTTTTATAATATTTAACATTTGTTAATACATTTATCAATATGTATAATGTTATTTATACTTATGCCAGTTTTTATTCCATACTATTTTTTTCCTTCTATTATAATTTTTCTACCTTGTTCTATTAAAATTTATATTTATTGTATAAATATGATTCGCCCATATCAAATAAGAAAATATGTAATAGATGCATATATCTAAATTTCTATTTCGTACTCAACTTTAATATCAACTTGAAAACGGGAAAGTTAAATTATTGTAACTAATAAACTCTACTAAAGCAATACTAGCCTACCAAACAATAACAATAATAATCATGAAATCAAATAACAGTATTAAACAACCCGTCTACAAAAAAATACAAATATAAGTAAAATGAAATGTCGACACAAAATTATGAATGTTCTTTATAGTATAACTGATAATCTAATTATTGTTCATAGTAACTGCAAACTACTCGTATGTCTCTTTCTGCATAACGTTCATATTTAAATCACGTTGTTTTGTTGTTGTTCTTTGAAATTTCTGTATAGCGTTCATATCTAAATCACGATTAAAGTTTTCTGCTTAGAATTCATTTTTATATCAAAGTATCAAAACTACCGGAAGCCATCATTTGAATTTAATTTCGTTACACCGTATATTTTATATTTATTGATAACACAATTTTCCTTTTAACTTTGGAATTGAAATCTGCTTAATTGGTATAACACAATTTTATGGATACATTAATTTCTTTCTTAACACAAGACTTCACTTATTGTTGAAAATTGTTTTTGCTGGTAAACAGTTGACACATCATGTATCCTGAGGATATAGATGTTGTCCCATTGTCCATTGTTAAGCGTAGATAGATCTCCACAATATGCCCAGAGCTGGTGGAAGTTGTCATCTTTGAAAGGTTGGAAGTTCGCCCTGGTGGAAGTTATCACCCGTGACAACTTAATGATTGTCTACTTATGCGGCAAAGATTACATCTGTATGGCTGTCACGCTTGATTGACAGTCGATGAATGTACATGACAACTGAATGTGTTCCGCAATAGTTGTCTACTTATGTGGCAAAGATTACATATGTATGGCTGCCACGCTTGATTGACAGACGATGAATGTATATGAAGTACTTTTACTAAAATGTCGCCATCTGGACATAAGATTAATGGTACAGGATACCTTTGACAGTTTATCATTAAGTTTATGTCGATTATAATGTTCTCCCGTAGGTACATTTGGACAGTAATTACTGTGTATGTCCAAACAATTGTTGTTTCTGTGACATGTTGACTGTTATCAACTTTTGACCGCTGGTGCCTTCCATAATATACTATCCATATAAAAGTTATCTACACAATAATGTCATATATCGCCATGTTGATATATTTACTTTAATGACTGTTTTATTAGTCATTAACTTGACAACCGCACACTGTTTACAATAGTGTAAGTTCTCGGTGCAGTTTTTGATAAACTGACTAGCAAAAATCTGTGCTTTCGTTGATCGAACCGATTCGTGCTTAAAACGTGGTATGTTCAATCCACCAAAACATCATACAAAAAAATAGATATTTAAATTGGAGCGCAAAACTTGAAATGAAATCATATTCTTAAAATAGACAGCGCTTAAATACCTTTACATTATCACAAAATATATTGCAATTTTAAGCGGGAAATCTATTTTAGTTTAGCCTATGTGCGTAGCCCAAGTGAGGAAATCCATTTTTTATCATGTTTAAATAGGTATATACTTTAGCAATACGGGGTCAGCGAATATAACTACGCATGGTCTATGGAAAAAATATGTTTTTGCCAGTTTTAAAGTTGTTAAAAGTCCTAATAAATTCCTTTTAAAGGTTCAAATATTTGTTAATACTTATACCAGGCTATACCACTTACATCATAATAGCACCATTTAGCATTCACATATCACAATGAAAACACGCATGCGTTAAAAGCGCCATTAAGCTGTAAAGTAATGATACAAGACAAACACAAGTTAACTGAGTTTTCTAAAGTTCATTGTAAGTTCGTTATTTTAACTTGAACACAAGTAATATAATCTAGCTAAGTTTTATTTAATTCGACAGTAACACGACCTGACCCCCAATAATGTCTAAAAATGTCTTCCTGAATGTGTAAATCCTTTAGCTTAAGGTGTAACCCCACCATTGATTTTTGTTCTTTATTCTATAGTAAATAATAAAAGTTTGAAGACTTGTCATTCATAGAGAATCCCAAATGAAAGAAGTGAAACCTACATTTTACTGTTTGTCAACCTCTGCACTATCAAAATATGATGAGAAAAGTAGGGGTCATGTGTCATATAAGAGATTTTTTTTTCTGCTCAGTGTGTACACTGGTGACAAAGTGAAAGTAGACTTCCGAAATCATGTATTCATACCCCAATTTCCAAGCATCAATTTTGTTTTCTAAATTCACAATTCAAACATGACAATGCTATCAAAATGTTCAAAATACATCAATAATGCCATTCAAATAAAAAAAAAATGAGCATTAAAATAAGGAAAATGCATTTTTAAAGAAGAAGAAATGAGGATTATTTACAACCGCCATCATGCGACTAACCCGCGGAAGCACTTCCTTTTTGCAATGGTGGTACTTTGCCTTAAATAACGAGTCCTTCTGCGCCTCCTTATAGTTTCGTGATTGACCGATGACTTTTATTGATCGTTAATTACTAGATGTAAATCAGGGTTCGCTATTAACTTTCGTACACATGACCATTTTATTAGTCATTTAATTGCTAATTACAGATTATTTCCAATGTCGGCCGTTGAGATATGACAACTTGTTAATCAGCTTTGCTTCCGTATACACAATTTTATTAATGCGTTTCACGGTTTAAACAAATGTATTACGTTTTGCACCAGTTCTGGGGTCGCATGGTATAACTTATAGTCAACATTAATATCAATGCCATTAAAATCTGATCATCTTTAGCTTCAATACTCTATGCACAGTAGATCTGACCACGCATAGAGGGTCACCTCAGATTGACCTTTCGTGTAAATAATATTCATAATAATTCAGCCAATCAGATTAATCGTTACATTCGCAGGTCGTTGAAATTTACAACATGACGTCTATAGATACATCTTTACAAGATGCTTTGAGTGAGATTTAAACCAGAACAGCTGGATTTGAGCATAGTGATCGTTCTATGTTGTTTAAATAAAAAATATTCCAGTAGCGTTTCCGATTTCTTTCGTTTTAAAATTATAAACGCGTGATAATCGCATATTATATAGCTAAATATAAATTTTTCATCGGTAAAAATAGACTTCTACTTTCACCTTCAAAAACTTGAAAGCATGTTGGCTCTGACTGGTTGGTGGAAAGGTCAATCTGAGGTGAGACTCTTTGCGTGGCTGTCAGATATACTGTGCTTAGAGTATTGAAGCTAATGTTGATCTGATTTTAATGAGATTGCATTAATATGGTCCCTTTTGTACTTGGAATATTTTTCATTTTAGAACAAGAAGACCACTAGTAAACTCTATGTTGCATGTATCGATATAAGGCGTTTGATAGGCAGAACGGATGACTGTATAAAAGGGCATGAATATCATATATATATATTACTTTTGAATTATTAAAGATATGCACACATCAATGATGTTTGCCAGAATGCTTTTATATTAAGCATGTCTCAAGACGTGACGAAACAATAACTACTTGTTATATAAATTGATTCGCTATAGCTATGCTTGTGCTAGCGGCGTCTATACGTCTCGCACATCAATTAATTGTGTTCTGTTCTACATATCGAGAAATGCACTTATTGGACACTGAACACATCGCCAAAGATTCTAAAAGTGTCTTGTTTCCATAAATAAACTTCTCTTGATCCAAACATGCACGGGAAAAAATGGAGTTGACCGGATAGGTTTTTAGCTCGCCGGGACGAAGTCCAAGGAGAGCTATTACCATGACCCTAGCGTCGTCGTCGTCGGTATCGTCGTCTGTAGGCACCCAGGTTAAACTTTTGCGTTTAGATTTTAGAAATCTATGCAACCACTCATTGGATGTGAATGAAACTTCGCATATGTGTTCACCATCATCAATGACACACACAGAGAAAAGATCAATAACTCTGGATTGCATTTTGGCACAGTTATGGCCCTTTGGACTTAAACACCCAGATGCAAGCTTTGTTTTCTTCTGACAACTCTTGTTCACTTATTCGATGGTTTGATGGCACCCCTTCATTTTTGACAGCTCTGCCCATGTGTTGCAGTGTATCACTACTCATCTTTAAACTGTCATATCCTGATCCAACAGTACCCAATGACATCAAAACTTGGCGGAACTCATGAAAATTATTTAATGTTCTAATATGTACAAAGAAATATGACCAATTTAGGCAAAATAATCTCCAACTGATTTACACAGCAATTATTTTGGCACAACAATCTTGCTACCGTCACCAATGGTATGGTCGGTAATTGGTAAGTGGGACTTATAGGATAAGTGATAAATAAGTCCTGTCCAATTTCTGCGGACGATATGACTTTGGTATCACTTTCAAAAAAGGGTCTCGACAATATGTTATATATGTTATATGTAACGTGACAAATACTCAGCGAAATATGGGGTAATTTTGTTTTTCAATGAAAGTAAACGTACATGCTAACATCTCTCGGTTTATAATATTACAAAGGAAGTCAATTAATATGCACATCTTGGGATCAAAATTGCTAAATACGTTTTAGTTTAACGATGAGCGGATTAGTACATGGTCATCAAGGGATCCATCCTATTTCTAAATCCATGGTTTTATCTAAGGCATTATTTGGTTGTGAGGTCTGGAACAACTTGTTGACAAGGGAATCATTATCTCTTCTGAGCTAGTTCACAAATGTTGCCTCATACTCATCCAATCACTATCGAATAGAACACACGGCTGTAGAATTATCTTTATAAGATTCTATGCCTATTAAAAATGAGATAGATAAGAAAAAAGTTACAATTGCTTAGACAGTCATGCCGTTTAAATATTATATATTCTGTCAAGGATGTGTTCCTTTAACGTCTTACATCTTTTCAAATTACTTTCATCAAGAAGGCTTCATTCGAGATAATGAGAAATATGACATTTCGGATAATCTAATAAAATTCATTAAAACGTGTTGCTTTCCAAGTAAATAGTGTTTTTAAAAGAAATATAAAATACTCCAGTTACGTATAACATTTTGTTATTTAAGTGATAAACGAATCCAATTTTGATATAGCTTGAACTCACGGTTTGGAAATGTTAGCATTAACTTATTCGTCTAGATTTCCAAAGCCATGTTGATATTTATCTTTGGTTTAAACATATTTATTCATTCAAATTTACATACATACAAATCAATATAAAAGTATAAATATAGATTAGAACGACGGAAGATTAAATCTTGTATAGTTTTTTCTCCAGGACATATAAAATGTAAACATATTTGACAGATCATTAACAATTTTATTTCTGCTCTTAATTTTATGAATATAACCTAGTATAAAATATACTTAGTAAAATTAGTTTTTTTTAAAAAATAAAAAGGGCGCAGTGACACCCTGAGATTTTTTGAAAAAAGAAGTCCTCAAATACTCATAAATACATGCATATGTTGAAATCCTATAAAAGTCACTTTTTTAACACCAGTGATGTCTTCTTGTAGCATATGCTATGCCAACGCTTGCTCTACTTATCTGCAGCAATAAAACACAACCACTATGAACCATTTTGAAAATATTTCATAACCAAAGACTTAGGTCTTTTTTTTTGCATAAGAATCATGTTACCGTGGGGAAAAAGGGTCGTAACTGTGTATTGAGACGTTTTTTCTAAGTAAACGTTTTGTTGTTTTTTTTTCTGAGGAAAAAGGCGGGGTAGCAACCTATATTGATCACTGATTGGATTAGCGACTTGTTTGATTGACAGCCTATGCCAAATCAATTGTCACAAATAGGCGAACGACCATTTACCCAGCGATTACATATATGTCTGTTCCAAAAATAGAAACTGATTTTAAGGCCTGCGTACAAATTTATAACAAAACAAAAATGATTTCCTATCGAATCGAACACTGTTTTACAATAGCATGCAAATAACTAAAATTTATTGCATATTTGCGTTTGATAATGCCTTTTCCGTATTTAAAATAGACACATGAGCATTTAAATTATATTGTCAATCCGGTGTCTTTCTCTTGTTTTGTTCTTGTTGAGATATTGCAGTGCTGTTGATTTACCATTATTCTCTGAGAAAGACATGCCGTACATGCATACATATTGTAAGACAAACCTTGTGCCTACTGGGTATTTTGTAACTGGTAAAACTTGACATAATAGGAAAACTATTTAAACCCCGAGAAAGTGTCATAGCAGCGATACCATTAAGAGAAATTACATTTAAGTATGTGAAAGCGATCAAATTTCTCTAATTATACAGAACGACGACAGGTAGACACACAGGCATAGGAAGACCTAGTCATAAGCTGCCTTTGGACAAGACAATAAAGAGGATTCTGTTAAACGTTCGCTGTGATAAACGTTTGTAAAATTGGATTTGTTTAAGTATAAGACTGGATTTTATGAATGTTTGTTTCTTGTCCTTTTGTTTTTGGTGTGTATGGTTTTCGTTCTTGAAATGTATATGAAACATAATTTAGAGGTTTTTTATCGTAGACTGGTTAGAGTTCTATTAATCTGGATGTGTTTATTGTCATTTAATTGTGTGAATAGTACGGATGTGAAATTAGGGGTCGTTCTACCCGAAAGTGCAGCGTATCAATGGAGTCTAAAGCGTGTACTTCATGCCATAGAATATGCCGTGGAAAGCATAGAAAGGGACAATATTTTGCCAGAATGTAATATTTCTGTTATTACTGCCGACTCTCACTGCTCCGAAACGATGGGACCTCTAGCTGCAATAGACTTTCATATGAAACGCCACGTGCATGTTATCTTTGGACCGGTATGTGATTACGCTCTTGCACCTGTTGCTCGGTTTAGCCCGCATTGGAATGTGCCTGTTTTAACTGCAGGTGCTTTCGTCTCGGACTTTGACAACAAAAATGAGTACGATTTACTGACACGAATGCATGGCACCTATTCCAAGCGTGCAGATTTTATTTTGAATATTGCTCATACATTTTCATGGGAACACATTGGCCTGCTCCATCACGATAACAAAGGCAAATACAATTGGAAAGGAAGGTCCAACTGCTTCTTCCGAATGCAAGCTTTATTCTTCAAATTGAGCAGCGCGTTTGGAACCGAACCTTGGTACCTTGCTATTGATGTGAATCTACCCGACATATATGACATTGGCAATGCACTGCAAGCAGCTGCGAAGCATACACGCGGTAAGTAGTTCGGTAATCCATTGAGGGCTTCCCTAGTTTCCCTAGGATTCACAAAATGTTGCTGATTGACTGTCACAACATTTTCAGAAAACATTTTGAGAATGACCATCTTGGATCCACAGCATTATTCCACCAATCCTCTGATCCCGACCAAAACAAAAATCTTATTTTCATTTGAGAGCTTTGTTCGTTTATATTTATTGCCCAATTCGTGGTTTTGATCTTTGTTCAATACATGTTTTCTGTTCTTGGCATGCTATATCAATTGTTACAATTTTGTGTATGCGCATGGTGTTGAGAATCGTAGACATTACAGATAAATTGAAATGCCTATCAGCACACAATCATAAACATACATGCAATACTGACAAGAAACCAGTGGCGCCACTGTACCGTATTTACACATTTATCATAAATAAACCAAACATATAAAACCTCAAACAGAATAAAAATTAACATTACACAGCCTTAACACACTTTTCATGAAGAACCCAAAACATAAAAAGTAGAAATATACAGTAATACATGCATATACACTTGTAAAGGATTTATTGGAGGAGAAATGGGTAATCTAGCAGTGCAGTAATTTGTGTTTGATCTTTGTTTTAAACTGTTTGTAAATATGTACCGATAGATATCTTAATATTGTTGAACTGTGTTCACTCTTTATCAACTCCACAATGTTTAGCATGTAAATATTGTTCCTAAGGTATTTCTTAACATATTACTTTCTAACGCCACGATATAGTGGATGTTCTAACATAAAGTGAAATTCATCTTCGAGTGTATTACATAGACTACACTAAATATGATATCAACATACGATATTTCCCATGAAACACAACAATACAAGTATGTGAGTCTGTGTTCACTCCTTATCAACTCCACAATCTTTAGCATGTAAATATTGTTCCTAAGGTATTTCTTAACATATTATTTTCTAACGCCACGATATAGTGGATATTCTAACATAAAGTGAAATTCATTTTCGAGTGTATTACATAGACTACACTAAATATGATATCAACATACGATATTTCCCATGAAACACAACAAAACAAGTATGTGAGACCACTATGAGTCAAATCAAATATAAATTATATATACATGTATTATATAACTCGTTAATTAATCATAGTTGATAGTTTTCACGTACAGATATGAATAACAAATGCCGTGTACATATAAGATATATGTGATATGAATTTTGAAATTCTTATTGACAGAGTGATGCTGTCAACATCGCGTATTGTTTCTTCGTTGTTATGGGTAAACTTCGTTTGTCCTTGCTCCAGACATTCCTCACATTTTAATGTTATAGTCAAAAGACGAAGCACTCGCATTCCAAATAGATAAAATAATTCAATATTTTTTGGATTTTTATTTAGAAAGATGGAATTAAAAATGGGTTGTACTTGTTCTAATGTGACCACGAATATTTGTAATCTGACGTTTTTCAACCACTTTCAAGAGTTTTCTCAAAAGAAACAGACAGTCTTAAGAGTTTAAATACGTACTGGGTATTCTATTGTCATACTAGAAAAATGTAAATGCATAATATTTTCAAACGAACAGTTCCATTTAATATATCAAAATTGGCTTGTGTGTTCCTTAAAGAAACATTTATAACCATGAATGCAAAGCAAATAAACTTCCCAAAGAGATTTAATTAGTTTATATCTGCATATTTAAAAACACTCTTCAGGAGTTAACTCGTCTTTAGATGTGTCTTGGAGCTTCATGATATTGCCTGTTTTATAGATTTGATACCTTAATGCGTGTGTTACGAGTGGCATTTGTAGCTTCAGATAGCGTGTTTATGTAACAGTCAGCGGCAGTTAAACAGCAGCTTGTTGTATTTAAGGACGGTTAAGAAGTCGGCAATCTTCTCATGAATTGCAATTATCATATTGCTGTTCTTGCATAATATTGATCAGTATTTCATTAGATTTAAGGTGGTTCAGAGGCGAGTAATACAGTGTTGGGTAGTATGGAGGCATCTAGTTGAATCATGCTTCACTATATATACGTATGTACATACACACAAACACACACACACACGGATTCACACACGCACAGGTACACGCACACTCACACGCATACACATACACAGTTATTCCCCCACACATACACATATATATGCACATGTATACAGACATTTTAAGATAAAAATGTGGCTACAACATTTATAGCGAAACTGTCACTGGAGTTACAAAGCCAACCTCACTCTTCCACTTGCTGTTACCTCTCAGGTCGCAATCGTACACATTCGGCCAATTCCGTTATCTTTCGGTATTTGGGGTAATCGGCGAGATATCACAAATGATCCCCGTTGGACTTTTCTGTAACAAACGTCATATAAACAGTATTTGAAATGTTAATACTTGTAGAAAAACTATTAAGTCGGCATGCCTTTGGCTATTATATAGTGATTTTGCCATAGTTACTGTAACTACTCTTGGGGGAAAAAACTTTTGGTTCCATTTAAAATTAATTTTTTTTTTTGATTAATGTATGTATTATAATCATACCCACATGGATAGAAGAATCTCATATTCAAGTTAAGCATCGTAAATGGTGGTGTTCAAATTAAGAAAAGCATAATTGCGATATTGGAAAAGCAAAACAAACAGATTCAACTCCCAAAGTACGACGTAATCAGAAACTTGTACACAAGTTCTCACAAACTGTATTGTGATGTTGCTACGGATATAGGAGCTAAAACGTTAATAGCTGAAAAACTGCAAAATGCTTTCAATCAATTGAATGAAATATTATATTGAAGGCATGGGTTACGCTATAAAGCTTTAGATATAGCTTAACACAAAACATTAGGTTGTGTCATCGTTTGTGTATTATGCTTTAATTGACACATGATACAGGTAGTGGCAATCAATATGATGGATGGAGAACATACGTGACGTTTTGTTATCGAGCACAATTATTTCCCAAACTTTATTTACACCCAACGGATGTTGATCAAACAATGTGTCGATACTCCTAGAAATGCGAGCTAATGTACCATTAGCGTTTTGGGTTTTCCAGAAACGTTGGGTATTGTACTAGTCTGCAGAACGGACCAAGTTCTTCCGATTTGGATCCTTTAAATAGCAATTGTTGGGAAAGCCTCATTTGAGCACGTTGATTGGTCAGCTGCTTCAACTGAAAGTTTGAATGACGTCACAGTTTAGTAAGTTTTCAATTGCTATGAATTGTGGGACAGGAATAGAATTCCCTATTTATTCATTGCGGTTTAATAAAACTGATTCGGGAGATATCAGGTTTTTTTGATAGACCGTCATAGTAGTGTTATAGTATTGTTGTCATACGTTCAAGAATTAGTCTATCCCAGAACCTGATACCTCCCGAATCAGGTGAATAAACCCATAATGAAAAAGCAGGGAATTCTATGCCTGTCCCACAATTCATAGCAATTGAACACTTACTAAACGATGACGTCACTCAAACATTCAGTTGAACCAACTGACCAATCAACGTGCTCAAATGCAGCTTTCCCAACATTGCTGTTTAACAGACCCAGTTTGGAGAGTTGAATCCGTGCTATAGACTAGGCTGGCAGAGAATATTGGCATATAGTCAAATATTCAAACTTTCTGAATCCGAATGGTAGCACTTGTTTTTAGAGGTATCTGCATTTTAATACAGAACATGTTGAATAATTGTAAAGTTATCAAGGAAAACTTGAATTATTTTAGAATGTGTTGAATACAAAGAAACTTCTTAAGAAAAAACTTGCCTGAAACGGATTCTATTTTTAGCAAATTGGCCATGTAAGATACCAAACATAAATCTTACTAATAAAAATTATCATATGTAAGTAATACAGTCAATACTACATATGATCAATTAATAAGCATACTATATAAAACTATGACTTATTGACATATCCTAGAATATATAATTGATAAAAAAAAAACAGACAACATAATTATGAGTATTACAAAATACTACAAATAAATAACTATACTAATTACAGGATACATTACGTATGTAACAAATAAAAGCTTCCTTTTTATAATTGATAAAAAGAACAAGTATAAACAATTAATAAAAGTGTACTTTATATATATAATTAAAAAAATAAAGTTTATATTTATAATATACAAAAGGTCTACACAAAATTAGATTTTTAAAATGAAAAAATAGATGTGATTTCATCAAACATATTAAATCATATACCGAGTATGTGTATCTATATAAAGCGAACGGAACCGCTGACGTTTGTATTTCCAATATCTTTGTTAAATTATGGCGTAGCGTTATTAAAAATTGTATAATGCTATTAACAGACAATTATGAATTTTTAGCTCGCCGGGACGAAGTCCAAGGAGAGCTTTTGTCATGACCACGGATGTGAATGAAACTTCGCATGTGTGTTAACCATCAGCAATGGAACACACATTGACAAGAACCATAACTCTGGTTTGCATTTTGGCACAGTTATGGCCCTTTTTGGACTTAGACACCCAGGGGCGAGCTTTTTTTTTTGTTACATAACCGTATTGTTCTTTCTTAATAATCAAGTCGAAATTTCAATGAAATTGCTTTGATACTTTTTCAGAAAATGTCAGGTATATAAAATGTCAGGTGGCGGATTAGCGGTCCCGTTTAGTATATTTTCTGAACAAAACAAATATCGTTGTAATTACGAATTTGGTGGTGTATATAATTTCCCAAGAGACACGAAGATAAAGGATGAACTACATCAATGTTCATCGAACATGTCTATACCTTTGCAACTGCTATACTTCTGTAAATAATTGACGTCCCCCCGTGCCTGATGCTGACATATCAAGTCATTCAGAGTTAATTTGTTCTGTTTAAGGATTACCTTGCGGCATTCTTGTTAACGTTTGTACAGTGACATTTTGACATGTCTTTCAGTGTCTGTCTCTATCAGTGTCAGCCTCTGCATACATACGTTGAGAGAAATGTCACGTGATTTAGAGAACACTTGATAAGTTGCTCTCAGCATTATTTTATTTCCATGTAGGTGAGACTGAGAAAATGAATCGAGAAGTTGCCCTGCCGAGTCATTGTTCAGTTTCCGTATCCAATACAACCTTATGAATTACTCGAATATGCTACAGCAGAACTTCGTTGGCTCAAACACACACATATATATATATATATATATATGGCTGAGGTTCCTTTACAAATGTGTGTGTTGTAAATTTTCAAAAATATATGTTCTACAAATAGAATCATCGAATATAACCAAACGGACAACGTGATGTGATAACGTTTTCATTCTTAATACAGTATAGATACCCAGTGGTTAAGGTGTCCGCCCCGGAAGCGGGAGATCGAATGTTCGAATCCCGGTGGATGTGCTTGGGTATTTCTGATGTGGACGGTTGCTTAGCCAGCAGCTAGTTTAATTGATGGAAACCGAATGTCTAACAGTCTGACGCCTGGCAATGATAGCATTCGGGAAGTAAATGTATCTGTGTACAGAATAAGGAGTCTTATTAGCCCATTATGGCTGACCCTTTCAATAGGGAATGACACTTTAATAAGCAACTACTTCCTTTTCAGTGTGTTAATAACACGTTTAATGAGTTCACTAATTGCTATGACTACATGTTATAATAAATAAATAATTACTATATATATATATAGACAATATAAACATAAAATTGATCAATAGTTACATGTCCAATAAAAAGCATGAAATTAGTAACACAAATTTAATTAAAGCTTAACAATGCATTGCATAAGAATATAAAATAAAATTAAGCAATGTTTCATGTTCCATAAACTGCACAGAATAGCAATGACTAAAAATAAATAACAAAATAAAAGACTTTATATGTATAAATATATAAAAACTAGCAATAGTTAAAATATACCAAAACATTATTAGCTAGATTTACATTGGGAAAATGTCCAATTATGATTTCCATTGGGAAAATGTCCAATTATGATTTACATTTTGGAAAATGTCCAATTACATAGAGAAAACAACTGTCGTCAGAATATTATATTTAAGCTGGATGATATTTTTATAACTGTTGTTATGATTCTCTAATTACTTGGAGTGATGGGACGCATTCAGTGTTGTCGAGGATAGAGTACCGCTCAGGGCTGTGCTAGGAAACGTGAGGGATGTTGCATGATTCATAACACATCTCGGACAGACTCAATAAATCCGAGTCATCCGTATTCTATATTGTTGTTGCTTTCTGAGCGACGAAGAGGGTTCTATTTTCGTTTGTTATTTCATATATATAATTTGGTATAAAATTAAAAAGTAATTTAATTGATTTCTATGTATCACTTTATTTTTAAAAAAAAAAATATGTTTAATGTAAAACAATCGACACCCATTTGCGGTGTCCTTCGGCAAGACACTTTATCTGCATATGCTAAGCACTGGTTCTATGCAGGGAGACTTTGATCGTGATTTTGTTAATTTACGTAAATAAGTTTAAATAAGTTAAAATCGAGCGCCATAAGGATCACTTTGGCTCATTGGAAAGTTTCTTCCAAGTCCAGATATCAAAGTCTCTGCAAAATTTAAATTTCCTATTTGGCTTGAATTTACTCGACTTGGATCTCGTAAGCACTTTTCATTAAAATAAGACCTTCGACTAGGATTGTGTCAAGCAAGGCGCATGTCTCCTTCCTGCTTGTAAACTAATTTAACAGTCGGTTCACGTTTCTCAGAAATTGTTAGGACGTCTTGAAAATGACAACGCTATTATTGGGTCAACTTTTCCTTAACGCAGAGGTCAATATAAGTAATTAGAAAAACACAAAATACAGGAAATGTTCTGTAAAAGACAGATTCTGATGCTTTTGTTGAGAGTACTGTTGATAAATCGATTTTGGATTTGTGGGGAGAAACTCTGAATTGTATTTCTTGTTACCGTCATAATTTGGTCATTTAGCACCGAGGACGTATCTGGAACGACACACAGTGTTTGAAGTGTCATATAAGGCTTGCGAACTCCTACGAATTCTGACTTATGCATTGAAGAAGACGACTACGGACATCAGAAATCAATATGACACAAGCACATTTAATAATAGTCAATCTTGTCAGTACGTTTTAGACGAAAGAAATCTAATGCAGAACTCTTTCTCTCTCTCTTGCATAGCTTTACTTCAGATTTGGTTTCAATTGATTCTTGAAGACGTACGGTATCACTTACTTTTATCAAATTCGAAGAAAATGCATTTATAAAAGTTTTATATTAATACGTTCAGACATTATTCTGAATAGATGTTAGATATTGGAAATGAAAAGTATAAGGTTAGCGGTAATTTGATTTCCACGATAGCGTGTACTTTGTTTTGCATTGCATTTATCTTTGAAGTATAATACCAATATTAAGTGCTGCTGTACACAATTTTGAAACTTTGCTATCTAATAATAGCAGCCTTGATAAATTCTTTGAAGTTTTATCTATGATAAAATGGAATCATTTTGTTTTACATCATGGCTATGAATTTATATGTGTATCAATTAGATCGTTTATTTATTCTTGTGTTTATCTTCCGAACACTATTTTGTACGAATAAGTTGACGAAGTGTGTTTTAATAAACATAATGATCAAGATAAATTAATATAACTATTAAGATCGCTTCGCTAAGTAAATGGTTAGGTTCAAACATTTGTTTTTAGTTTTTAACGATTAGATAGAAGCAGTCAATTGGATAAAATTTCAACTTGTTTAAATATTTGGATGGCTTTTTTGAAGAGGACATTGATTTTCTAGCAATTTGTGAAGTTTATCTTATTAAATGGAAGCACTGTGTTTAATTAGTAAATGCATATAACTGTTTATATCACTTCTTTTAGTGAATAATCATTCCCATACACAATTAGAAGGTTGTGTAATTAAATGGAAGCAGTAAATTTTAATATGTTGGTCAAGATATTATATCCGAATAACAATTCAGATCGTTTCATTCAGCGAAAAGATATTTCCTAACACAATTTGAAGTGTATTTGATCGAAATAAGCCTATAAAGCCCGAACTGCCATATAAATGCCGCAAGATGGCTCAGGGCAGGTTTTATATAACTCGGTACATGATTCAAATCAGAGAATCCTTTTTCAAAATTTCACAGTCAACAATGTATTGTTTTTGTCATAATTTTACATACTACTAAATTATTGTTAATACGTTTAATCGGCAAAGATTTGCAATGTGAAAAGAAAGATGTCAATTATTTGAAATTCGATAGAGATGTTCTCTTGACACTTGGATCTGTGTTAATTCACTATTAGCAGATAATTACGATATGTAGCGTTGTAATTTGATACTCTCCTTTTACAATTATTTACTACCATGCCCTATATAGGGTTTATAGGATCAAATAGGTGTAGCGTTTGTGATTAAATAGCCGTTGTAATTATTTAGATAGCAGACCGCGGCGTGATCAAGTGATAGAGCGTCTGCCACGCATGCGGAAGGTCGTGGGTTCAATCCCCGGCCGAGTCATACCAAAGACTTTTAAAATGGTACTAGAAGCTTCTTCGCTTGACGCTCAGCATTAAGAGGAGAGTTCTAGGTCTGGTCGGCCCCGTGTCAGTATAATGTGACTGGGTGGGGTATCATACCGTGTGTCTTCGGCATGATACTTCAGTGTGACAGCGCTTAGAATACTGTTTCAAGTAGACACCGTCGCGATATGACTGAATGAT
Source organism: Panopea generosa (assembly GCA_029582155.1). NCBI lineage: Eukaryota > Metazoa > Mollusca > Bivalvia > Adapedonta > Hiatellidae > Panopea > Panopea generosa. The sequence continues at coordinate 6,900,119 of CM055912.1, read as the reverse complement.
TGTTGAAAGCGACGCTAAACACCATACAACAACAACAACAACAACAACAACATATTTAAATAGCAGCATTCAGTAAGGTTTTATTTCCGAACAAAATTTGAAGTTTATTTCATTAAATAGATGTAGAATGTTTAATTAAATAGCCGTGGTAACTATTCAGATAGCTTCTTTCAGCAAAGGTTTATTTTCCAACAAAATTTGACGTTTATAGGATTAAATGGATTCTATCTTATTAATGACCATTGTATTAAAATTGTTTACATTTTAATTATTTGAATCGCTTCTTTAAGTAAAAACTTGAAGGTATTGTGATTAAAAAGTAAACTTTGAAAATAAAGAATAAAAATATGATGTATCAGAAAATCTAATTAGATCGCTTCTTTCATTTAATGTTTATTTTAGATTAAAATTTAAAGTGACAATCATTGAAAGGGAGCAGGAAGTTTAGTATAATAACGTTGGCATCACTTCTTTGAGAGAATGCGTTTCATTTTAAATTCAAAATATCTCTTAGATAAAATACATATAGTCATAAGATAGATTATTATTGATATGCTGTACATGTAGTCTTAACATAAGGTTTACATTATGTATGTTTGCTTTATATCCGATTCTTGTTTTTAAAATTTGATAGTTAGGTAGGATTTTTTTACAAAATCAAAATATATTTATCCCAGGCTAAAATCAAACAATTTGTGTTGGCTTTCTCCCAAGTTTGGCATTAGGGTAGGGAATGACATTTTAAGTAAGGTGATTATAAATTAATTGCTAGAATTTCTTCAATTTATTTCTTAAAATGGGGGAAGGGGGGATTCTATTTTTATTTTTTTTATGAAAATAAAAAGGGTCGGGGCGGCATGAAAATTAGGGGGCGAGCGTGGATGATAATCTAGCAATTAATTTATAATAATGGCCTAATAACAAAAGTATTATCATATAGGAAATATGCACACACAAGCCTGTCATCATCTTGGTACAATGCTACTTGGATGGAATATATGTAATTACCTGGATGAAATATAAAAAAAATCTCAAAATTCTAAGAAGAGATATTTGGATTAGGCAGCTTCCTTTATAAGTACATGTACTGTAGCGTAGCTACCTAATAGGCCCAAAAGCCTGGGACTGTACATACATTTCAGAGGCAATTATTTCTTTTAACAATTTTTCATTTGATGCACATTATGTCAATGAAATGGATAAAGTATGTTTCAAATAAACGTCAAAACGCACAAGAGCCATTCTATACACAAAAAAAAAACTTTCGTAGGGGGGCATATACGCGGACACGCCCCACTTTGGGCCTACTCATTACTTTTAGGCTAGCTAGGTAGAGCGAGAGCAACTTAGATTAAATTTTAATATTAGACTAAGTTAATGAATTTGAATTAAATCAAAGTAAATATGAATTGACAAACACACCCATAATTTAGTTGCTATAGGTGAAGCTTTTGCCCAGTTTAGGTCGTTATGCTTTAATACCACGCAATGTTATACACTGCGAAAATTAAAGCGGCAAAGACTGAGTGGGTGTTCTCCCTTACATAGGTTTAACGTATTTAGTTTTTCCCTGTTCTCAGACATTCCTATGGTAATGTGTCCTTATTGATCGTGAAGGCTTTTATCCAACTACTTTAAGAAAGTCACTTAGTTTAATTAAAGATTCATCCCATCCCATATAGGATACTTTTATTTAGGCGTTCGTTTGGATCAGATCATATCACCTTTCTCTCAAATATTAGAGAGAGAGAGAGAGAGAGAGAGAGAGAGAGAGAGAGAGAGAGAGAGAGAAAGAGAGAGAGAGAGAGAGAGAGAGAGAGAGGGGCAGGCAGGCAGGCAGGCAGGCATGTACGTATTTATGTACATGTGTACCTATGTAGATATGTATGTACTTATGTATATATGTACGTATGTACATATATGTATGACCTCTATGTGAACCATACTATGCACAAGAATGGCACATTATTCTTACAGGGAACAGATGTCTGAGTATATATAAACTCATACTCATTTACCTAGACGCAGGCATTAATGCGAATTGTCACGGATATCACTAGTCTATCCTAGATCTATTAACCCCCAGTGAAAAAGTAGGGATTTCTATGCGTGTCCCATAATTCATAGCAATTGAACGCTTACTAAACTATGACGGCATTCAAACTTTCCCTGGAGCAACTGACCAATCAGCAAACTCGTAACAACTGCAATTTAACGGACACAATCGGGAGAGCTAGGTTCGTTCTACGGACTTCGAATATCACTGTAAAACCATCTTTAACTTAAAGATTCAATTGTGTCATTTTGGGGTCCTCCATGGCGCAGTGATCTAAGATATTAACTCTGATTTTCACTTATTTTACCTCTATGTTTGAGGTCGTCTGTTCGAGCCAAGTTTGGTTTCTACAACGGTATAGGAGACCGTTGACCAGTTACATGCAGAGAAGGAACGGTGGTTCTTTTCTTTAGATTGATTCCGATTCCTGCCCACACCGACAACTCTGGATTACATTGGTGACATATACTAGTTTTGTTTTGAAAATTGTCATAGCTTATACACATACTAACATATGAAAATGTGATTTCTAAATCTATCAAATCATCCTGAGTCAGATTAAACTATAAGCACAAATTTCATTTTAATAGTACTGATGTTTTCAGTCACTTTTTAGTCATAAAACAATGAAGTGTACACTAGGTAATGTTTCTTAAGCTTAAGGCAAAATATATACTGTACATGATAGCTATTATTGATGCCATTAGCATGCTTAAATTGTCATCGGCAGTAGTAAAGTTTTGAATACTTTTATCTTAATTCTCTATAAAAAGGGACAAAAATGTTATTCATTTTCAATCAAATTCATATTACAACATTGGCATTTCCTTACATTTCTTTGAATATTTTTCTCATTTCTCGCTTCAAATGACAAGAGTATGTATATGTATTATATTATCTAAATATGGTAAGATGTAGAAAATACGATGTCAGCCAACGTCAGCAGCCAGTATTGACACACATAATGCCTCGACAAGAGGCAGTTTTGCTACTAACAGAACGTTCCAGTGGGAAGACCAACCTTGTATTTTATTCTGTATGCATGAATTGGACTTACTATGATTACATACTAATATACTTGTATTATTGAAAAGTGCTATAGTTAAATTCAATAGATCTTTATCTGATATCTGAATGCAGGCTTTGTGCAGCACGGTGTGTTCTTACGATTTATTACATCGATGCAGTTTTTTTTAATTGGCAATTTGCAAACAAGAACGGCTACTCGCAATATAGCGAATGGAAGTGTACCCACGAGTAAATATAATTTGTTTTCCTCATCAAAAGAACCAATTTAGTCAATGATAAAACACGTTGTGTTAACTAAATTGCCTTTTAAGTTGGTGTTCGGTTTGGGAATAACACTTTTGGAAAAAAATAAATTTTTGAAATGTTGTGACGTGTCTGTGATGTTAGTTTAGATATATGATGATTACTAATATCAGATGTCATATGTGTGTTGTGTAGTTATGAAGGATGAGCTTCTGTCACGACAGTATATATAGTATTTGCTCTACATGTATGCGAAAACAACAAAAAAGAAGTCACGTGACCACAGAGCCGCCAGGAGACATGCAATACCGCGATACGTCTTTTTCAGTTGACGGTTTTCAAACACGAACACCTGTAATATGAGTAAGATGAGGTCTGTTTGGCGACAGTTGTTTATTCTGCAGACGTCTAAGTCTTCTGCGATCACAGACGTGCACGTACATGCAGATGTACTTGTGTAGTTGTGTTTTCTATAGTGCCACGGCGGCTTGCTGAAGCATTTGCTTCGTTTTTGCGGTTCATTGAAAATTTACCCAGGTGACTTTGTTCCTTCAGTACTATGTCGGCAAGTTGAAGCATTAACGCGGGTGGTTGTGTTTTTTTTCAGTACTATGTCGGCTTACTGAAGCATTTACTTGGGTGACTGGTCCTACAGTGTTATGTCTACTGACTGAAGCATTAACGCGGGTGGTTGTGTTCTTTCATGACTTTGTCTACTGACTGAAGCATTTACGCGGGTGTCTATGTTCTTTCATTACTATGTCGACTGACTGAAGCATTTACGCGGGTGTCTATGTTCTTTCATTACTTTGTCGCGTGAATGAAGCATTTACGCGGGTAATTGTGTTCTTTCAGTACTATGTCGGCTGACTGAAGCATTTACGCGGGTGTCTGTGTTCTTTCATTTATTTACTATGTCTACTGACTGAAGCATTTACGTAGATGACTGCGTTTCTGTAGTATGGTATATTTACGTAGGTGTTTTGATCCAACCTTTATGGCAATGTGACGTCAAACGCTATAATATTTTAGTGTTATGTTTGGTGTAGTTTTAACGGAGAGCAAATGTGATAAAGAGAAGTGAATCCCATTCATTTATCCATTTTTACATATCAGGTGGGGTGTGCCCTTCGAGTCTGTATATGCTGCAGGTTAAATGAATAAAAGAAAATAGAAACACAATCTCAACAATAACTTACAAACACATCAGCAATGCAATTCTTAGGTTATTCACGATCTTTCTATTAAATGATACAATGACATTTGAAAACTTTAGTGTATTATATGTCTACATGTAACATGTCATTACCAGGCCATGAAATCTCCCGAGTCTGGCCGTGTCATTACCAGTCCATGACATCTCCCGAGTCATTACCAGTCCATGATATCTCTCGAGCCTGGCCGTGTCATTACCAGTCCATGACATCTCCCGAGACCGGCCGTGTCATTACCAGTCCATGACATCTCCCGAGACTGGCCGTGTCATTACCAGTCCATGACATCTCCCGAACCTGGCCGTGTCATTACCATTCCATGACATCTCCCGAGACTGGCCGTGTCATTACCAGTCCATAACATCTCCCGAGCCTGGCCGTGTCATTACCAGTCCATGACATCTCCCGAGACTGGCCGTGTCATTACCAGTCCATGACATCTCCCGAGACTGGCCGTGTTATTACCAGTCCATGACATCTCCCGAGACTGGCCGTGTCATTACCAGTCCATGACATCTCCCGAGACTGGCCGTGTAATTACCAGTCCATGACATCTCCCGAGACTGGCCGTGTCATTACCAGTCCATGACATCTCCCGAGACTGGCCGTGCCATTACCAGTCCATGACATCTCCCGAGTCATTACCAGTCCATGATATCTCTCGAGCCTGGCCGTGTCATTACCAGTCCATGACATCTCCCGAGACTGGCCGTGTCATTACCAGTCCATGACATCTCCCGAGCCTGGCCATGTCATTACCAGTCCATGACATCTCCCGAGACTGGCCATGTCATTACCAGTCCATGACATCTCCCGAGACTGGCCGTGTCATTACCAGTCCATGACATCTCCCGAGCCTGGCCATGTCATTACCAGTCCATGACATCTCCCGAGACTGGCCGTGTCATTACTAGTCCATGACATCTCCCGAGCCTGGCCATGTCATTACCAGTCCATGACATCTCCCGAGACTGGCCGTGTCATTACCAGTCCATGACATCTCCCGAGCCTGGCCATGTCATTACCAGTCCATGACATCTCCCGAGCCTGGCCATGTCATTACCAGTCCATGACATCTCCCGAGACTGGCCGTGTCATTACCAGTCCATGACATCTCCCGAGACTGGCCATGTCATTACCAGTCCATGACATCTCCCGAGACTGGCCGTGTCATTACCAGTCCATGACATCTTCCGAGTCTGGCCGTGTCTGTACACATATTATAAAGCAGGGGATTCCGTGCTTGTCTCGCAATTTGAAACACACACAAGAGGTTAGAATAATAACAATAATGTTGATGCAATAAAACATATCGGGAAATATGACGGCAGATAGTTTCTCGTAATTAAGGTAACATGGCGTGAGAAAATGTATCAGAATTGGAACTTCAACCTCTGAGTCACATGAAATTAAATTGTTCCCAACTTAACATTAACTGATCAATCAGCAGGCGCTTACTATTGCTAGATGCAGCCAATCAGCAGGCTCTTACTATTGCTATATGCAGCCAATCAGTAGGCTCTTACTATTGCTAGATGCAGCCAATCAGCAGGCTCTTACTATTGCTAGATGCAGCCAATCAGCAGGCTCTTACTATTGCTAGATGCAGCCAATCAGCAGGCTCTTACTATTGCTATATGCAGCCAATCAGCAGGCTCTTACTATTGCTAGATGCAGCCAATCAGCAGGCTCTTACTATTGCTATATGCAGCCAATCAGCAGGCTCTTACTATTGCTAGATGCAGCCAATCAGCAGGCTCTTAATATTGCTATATGCAGCCAATCAGTAGGCTCTTACTATTGCTAGATGCAGCCAATCAGCAGGCTCTTACTATTGCTAGATGCAGCCAATCAGCAGGCTCTTACTATTGCTAGATGCAGCCAATCAGCAGGCTCTTACTATTGCTATATGCAGCCAATCAGCAGGCTCTTACTATTGCTAGATGCAGCCAATCAGCAGGCTCTTACTATTGCTATATGCAGCCAATCAGCAGGCTCTTACTATTGCTAGATGCAGCCAATCAGCAGGCTCTTAATATTGCTATATGCAGCCAATCAGTAGGCTCTTACTATTGCTAGATGCAGCCAATCAGCAGGCTCTTACTATTGCTAGATGCAGCCAATCAGCAGGCTCTTACTATTGCTATATGCAGCCAATCAGCAGGCTCTTACTATTGCTAGATGCAGCCAATCAGCAGGCTCTTAATATTTCTATATGCAGCCAATCAGTAGGCTCTTACTATTGCTAGATGCAGCCAATCAGCAGGCTCTTACTATTGCTAGATGCAGCCAATCAGCGGGCTCTTACTTTTGCTAGATGCTGCCAATCAGCGAGGCTCTTACTATTGCTAGATGCAGCCAATCAGCGGGCTCCTGCTATTGCTAGATGCAGCAAATCTACGGGCTCCTACTATTGCTAGATGCAGCCAATCAGCGGGTTCATTCTATAATTGCTAGATGCAGCCAATCTGCGGGCTCCTACTATTGCTGAATGCAGCCAATCTGTGGGCTCCTATTATTGCTAGGTGTAGATCTGCGGGCTTACACCTTCAAATATTATAGGCCGGTAAGTGCTGGGGCTGTTTAGGAATTCCATGGCAGCCAAACCATGAAAGGTCAGTTTATCTCTACCACCAAACATTATGTTTGGGTTTTACGGCACACCATAATTTGTTGATGGTTATACTATTGAGAATTACTGGTGGTACGCTGGATATACGGTTACATAAAATAACTACCAATTATATTTTACCATTGTAACTATACACAATTAGTGTGTAGAGATAACACTTTAGATGGAATTAAATTTTATCGAAAGTTTTTATTTAGGTCGAATCTCGCAGACAATATAAGCAAAGCAATTTGCTCTATGAGCAGCGTTGTTTGGCTTAAAATATTGGTTAACAACCATAGGTGCACCTCATTTAATATGAATAATTACATGCACTAATTATAAACCTTTAATATATGGGTTTTTGTAATATATGGCTGCAATCGGTAAATACAAAAAGAAATAACAGTTTTTGTTAACAAATCTACATATTAAAACGATCGTCAATTTACACATTTAATCTTATTATGAGTATAAACAAGGTTAGTAAATAGTAAGCATCGAATCCAAAATAAAAATAAAAAAAAAAATAAAAAAGTTGTATGATTAAACACTTAGTTAATAATAAACTTCAAATTTGAAAGTCAACACGTCTTATTATTTGAAATCATACTCATTCATCACTCATTAATCATCACAGAAATGCGTAATCATCTTTAATGTTTTTAATAATCATCTTATCTTGCTCACCAAAATGACTGGCTCAAAGCGCGAGGGTAAATAAAAACATATATATATGGGGCTGTTTCTATATTAAATATATTAATAGGCCTATATTAAAATAATATTTGCTGTTCTCTTCGTCAGCTTTGGAGATAGTGTTTTTTTACATTTATTTGCTCAAGACAATTACATTTATTTAATCAAGATGTTTATAAGATATTTATTTCATCCGGCCATTTACATTTATTTCATCCGGGTAATTGCATTTATTTCATCCGGGCATTAACATTTATTTCATCCGGGTAATTACATTTATTTCATCCGGGCATTTACATTTATTTCATTCGGGTAACTCCATTTATTTCATCCGGACAACTGTATTTATTCCATGAAAACATTTGCATCGATTACATCTGAGCAATTACATTTATAAGGAGATAGCAAACAAACAGTTTTCCTTAATGTTGGCCTAAGATAAACCGTTGATGCAGGGGAACCGGTGATTATGTCCTTGGCAATTAGATTAATCATACAATACCTCAAAAGATTGTTTGCTTTGTTACGTTAGTCCATGAGACAAATGATACAAATACAAAAATAAACATGATGAAGTTTATGGTTATTAGTGTCGCTTTCAAAATCGTTCATTTACATCGTGACACAGTATACTGCAGACTGCTTAATCTAAACGCTGTCACACTGGAGTATCATACATGTACTGACACATGTTATGATACCCCACCCAGTCACATTAATACTGACACCGGGCCGACCAGAACTAGAACCGTCCTCCATATTCTGAGCTCCAGGCTGGGAAACTTCTACTAAATATATTTTAGTCTTTGGAATGACAATGACCCCGCCAGAGATTAAACCCAACACTCCTCAGGGCTTCGTGTAGTTCGGTAAAACGTTTGATAACGTTATCTAACATATTTTCCTGGACACTGGCTCAACCTCATATTAGCACGCAATACGCGTTAATTTCAGGGAACCAGGAATTAAAACGTGTTTGCTGTTTAACAGTGCTGAACGCTGCTCTGAAGTAGATCACCACTTCATTGGAAAAGCAAAATGAATAAAAGTCTAAAACTTCAAATTGGTGTTGAGCAGTCCTTGGCGTGGAAGAGCTACGACCGACTGTTTCTACATACAAACTTTAACCACAGACTGTGTCCCCTAAGGAAGACTACAGAATAAATATAGATGTATGATTTGTAGAGAGAAATCCCGGTTGCCTGTCCTCAACTACCAATATTGAAAATAGAAACAGACTTAGCGAATTGGAATTGATTTCCGCAGGGATATTTGATATAAGACAATGTGATTGAATGACAACGTATTAGGAAATACAACTCTTCGGAGAAATACAAGCGAGGCATCGTAAGAATTTACGATATGCATATTCGCATATTAGGTTTACATTATTTGTCTCTGTGTGGTGTTGACAAATCAGGGACACGGGCGAGTGGTTGAAGGCGCTTTCTCTTAAAAATAATTTACCGCTACCCAATTTCTCACGATCAGATCCGGCCTGGTAAAATGATCAAATAAAGAAACATCATGTCAGAAAGTGTGTCATTAACTTGCGGAAGAGTGGTGGCTTGACCTAGATTTAGACTGTAGAACGGACTCAGCTCTTTATCCCCCACCCCCTTTCCCGACCCCTCTTTGGGTCCGTCATATAGCAGTGAGATTTGAGCGCGTTGATAGGTCAGTTAGTTGAATGACGTCATAGTTTGGTAATCGTTATATAAGTTTCTTGCGTCCTACTTTACCCCTATCTATGAAGAAACACACTTCGCATGTGCTTTCACCATCATCAATGGAACACACAGAGACAAGAACCATAACTCTGGATTGCATTTTGGCACAGTTGTGGCCCTTTATGGACTTAGACACCCAGAGGCGAGCTTTGTTTTCTTCTGACAACTCTTATTTTATCTTTGTAATGTGAAAAATTATAATTTTCTTGACCAAATAGTATTGATAGTATTTAATCGCGACTCGCGATAGAGTCACTCATTAGCCAGTATCCGGTTATGCTAAAACATAGACGAATAAAATGAAAAATTCGACCTGCATATCAACGAATTTCTCATCAATTTAAAATTGCAAGGACGGAATTGACTGTTATCTTCAAATCTCAAATGAGACCTTCCTCTTTGTGGCTCAATAAACGTTCAAACATTAATTTTACTGAACAGAAAGTTAAATGTAATGCATCTTAAATCCGAGGTTTTCATCCGCGTAAACAAATAGATGCTATATAGAAATTGGCGTTACGTCCCATTGAAAAAAAACAACAGATTAATACTCGGTGTTTTCGTCTGCGGGTAATTGATCCATTTTCTGTGGACAGATTGATAGCTAAACTGCTACTGCTTTGACTAAATGGTGAATGCAATAATTATTGCCACTATTGGATAGACTGTAGATACGGTCTCATCTTTCCCAGCATAGCGTTGATAGATGCACGCTGATCGCCACTGATTGGTCAGTTACATGTTATTTAACTTAAGAAATAAACATAATACTTTTTCGTTCTTTATTCAAGTTTTTTTCATTAAAGTATTGTTATTGTGTCACATGGTGCAGAGAAAAACTATCGTGCCAAACTCAGTACACAAATGTGTTATTTTGAACAGACGTGCCCAGCCGCCATTGGTTTGTTTCTATTATAAACTCTATAAACTGACGTACGTTTTTTTAATTGTGGGACAGCCATGGAATTCTGTGTTTGTTCATAGGGGTATAACAGACCTGAAAAAAAAGTAAACACATTTATTCACTTAAGTGTTACATTACAAGGAAAATAATCCTAAGTGTTTCACAAGGGAGGTAAGTTTCCATCAGCAGAAATAACGTAGCTTATTTGTCCAACGAATCGGACATCGAATTTTAACAAGAAGACTGTTCCAAAACTTTACTATGATGGTAGAAAAGATTCGACAATTCAGCATGCGCGGTTACGGATGCACTGCAGTTCATTGAAAGAGCATCTGTTCTCCAAAGAGATTGTAGAAAGCCCGACCTGTGTCTGTGGTGAAACTGTGGATACTTATCACTATCTCTTCACATGTCCTTTATATCACCGTCAACGAACTCTACTCCATGACGTCCTTCGTCCTATCGTTTGGACCTAAATACACTACTGTTCGGCAATGACACTCTCTCTGATGATGCCAATAGTCAAATATTTCACCATGTCCAAACATACATCTCGAAGACCAAGCGTTTCATTCATTGAGTTGAACTATCCTTTATTGCCATAAGAGTGACCCACAACACCTCAACAGGCTTCCTCACATTTCTCCTCTACTTATTCTATCTGTCTACTTTACCTACCCAGTAATTAATGTGTTTTCTTTGCATCTGTAGCACCATTGTATAGTCCTTGCAAGATATTCAGAAGAGAGACTTTGTACAAGCTAGAAATAGCTTTCTTCTCAATTCTGTTGTTATATTTCGCTGTATATCGAATATATATATATGTTTTACGCTGATAACAAATAAATATTGTTTAAACTACTCGGGCATCGTACTTGTGCCCGCGGCATTTGGCTTGAGCAGCCAAAACTCTATCTACTGTACTACCGCCTTCTTACTGCGAATGCAAACACCATCTTAATGAAAATAAACTACAGTGTATTGTTAATACCATACTTTTACTGATTTAATTTCATTCGTAAATCATAAAGTCACAATATTGTGGAATTGATTTATGACTCTCAGACAGTTTAATTCCAATCGGTTATATAAATCATTTCAAATTGATTTTGTCGAGTAAACATTTCAAATATGCTTAAAATAAAATGATATCTATACAAAAAATAAACACGAGAATAATCCTTTTTTTTTTGGCTGCGGTTAAACATTTAATGAGAAAGAAAAGTTATAAATCATCGTTTTCATATCGAGACATTTTAAGCTGGAATAAAACAATAGGAGAATTAGTTTTATTTGTTTTTGCTAAAATCATTCATTGAAATTGGTCAATTAAACGCCTTTATACCGTCTTACTAAATTTCCCTAATCGTCCTTTTTGGCAATAATTTAAATTAAAATAGCTGATGTCATCCGTCACGCGGATTTTACGCGTTTTTCGAAATGCCCGCCCTTGAGAACTATTAAATGTATTTTACTACATAGAAACGTTTTATCTTTTAAATATAATATATGCTTTTGTAGCAGAGCATCAGCACCAGGATTAAGGGGTCAGGATTTTGACCCCATCCCCGTCATCGCCATTTAGGCAATCTATTACTGCTCAGTATCGATTCCATTTCAGAAGATAAGAACGTGTGTTTTTATTGAGTTTCAATAATTGCAACTATGTTTTAAAAACGAACATCTATAAATCACTAGTCGTCGACTCAGCATGCTTCTCTCTTGCCCCCCCCCCCCCCTCCCCCCCCCCCCCCCCCATCCCGCGCCCTCTTCACACACTCACCTCCACTCTCGCCTAACCCTCATAGTTAAACATGTTCAATTGAAGTTAGAAGTAACCTTTTAGCACTACTGAATGAGCACGTTTTGTGAATGACGTACAGTCAACCCTGTCTTAAGCAGACACTTCAGGGAAACAGTTAAAACGAGCAAAACTGACCACTTGATGCAGGTGGCTGCTTAATAAAGGTTGATTTAAATTTAAAATGATTAAAAACTGTAGTTAATAGAAAATTGTGTTTTTAAACATGCTGTTGCTTAATAGAGGTGACCACTAACACAGGTTTTACCATAGTTTATTATAAGCTACTTTGATAAACATGTACGATGGAAATATCATTAAATGTCCATTAAACTGGCTTGACATTCAAGTAACACATTAAAGTATGTACCTCGATGGATTTACATCGAATACATTTATATTCTCCTGGGTCGAGTCGTTGTGCAACTCTGTCATTTTCCTCTCTTAGCTAATATGAAAAGAGTCGTATTTCTCGTGTCATAGCATTATGTAGACTTTATTAAGTAAGTTTATGAGCCAGACAGTGCATTAGAAATTCGTGAATCAATTGCAGATGAATTTTCGTTTAGCTTTTGAAATAAATGTACACTTCCCACACTGGAATCAACTACCACCAGCACTATGCACACTCTACCAACAACACGGTATAGTCAAAACAACAAAAACAACAGCAGCTTCTACGAGGACTACAACCATCACCACTACTACCACTACCACGACAATCACTACCACTACAACCATCACAACTACTACCATCACGACTACAACTATCACCACTACTACCATCACGACTACAACCATCACAACTACTATCATCACGACTACAAATATCACCACTACTACCATCACGACAACAAATATCACCACTACTACCATCACGACTACAACCATCACCAATACTATCACTACCACGACGATCACTACCACAACAACCATCACCACTACTACCATCACCACTACAACCATCACCACTACTACCATTACGACAACAACCATCACCACTACTACCATCACGACTACAACCATCACCACTACTACCATCACGACTACAACCATCACCACTACTATCACTACCACGACGATCACTACCACTACAACCATCACAACTACTACCATCACGACTACAACCATCACAACTACTA